>JAJJWW010001683.1:0-70972 GCA_023531295.1 Papaver armeniacum
CCAAATGTTATGGAAGTGTTATAGTATTATGAACTATCAGCCTTAGTGACAATTATACAGATTTGCAAGGGACTATAAGTACTTGTGAGCATCTCAAAGATACGAGACCACCGATGAATCAGCAAGCCTTTAAGGTTGACTGAATATTCATTTTTTTTTTTTGCTTCAACTGATTAGGTCTATCTGCTTTTTAGCCGTTGTTGGCTTGTTGCTTCCAGTTTTATGTTTTATGTTCCATCTTATATTTATATTTAAATCGTTTAAGATTTCTGATTTCTGTGTTAGTTTGTAACCTCTCATGTTGGGTTTAGCTAAGGTGTGGTATTCATATGTGGATTTTGTACTATGATTAGTTGAATTTTGTATGTCCTGGTTAAACTTAAAATTGTGTATGTTTCTTTTAGGTGGAAAAAGATACCAAAGAGTTTTGAATCTGTACAACATTATTTTAGCTCTTATACTATGCCGTTGCTGGAGAAACTCGCATGGAGATTTGTGCGCAAATGGAGTTTATGTCAGGTGTACCTCATGCTGAAGTAATCTCAGTGGAGGAGTCTAAGCTACATGGAGGTCATTCTTGTATTGCATCAAGGTCGACACCTGGAGAAATCGGTATGGTGTATATGGCAAAAAGAACCGTACAGTCCGAAACCTTGGGATCTGTTTATTTTGGGTGATACTGTACCTGAGGTTGCTTTGACTTGCAGCGGTTTGGAAGTAGTTGGTCTTTGGCTTCAGTTGTAGAAGATGTGAAAGAGTCTGATTCTGTGGGGGAGGAAGACAGACTTATATACTTTCAGGTTAAGACCTCAAAGCCCATAAAGATAGAGATGAAAAGAAGGCATGAGGAAATCGCTTTTTGTAGTATTTCTGGTAAACTTGGCAGCAAATACTAGAGCGTGGAAGGCATTACATATGTTTGAAACTTGAATATTATCAACGAAGTTTTGTGTACCAATTCCATGGTAAGATGTACGTTCTGAAGCATTTAAAGACCTTTTTATAATGTGAAAATAAATGATGCAATTGCGCCATTTGGTTTTACTGTTTAACATTAGGCATTTTGTTTCAATTTTGGAGTTGGTTTTGTGTTAAAATATTGGTTTTTCCCTCTTTTATATCACATAGATATGGGAAAAAAAGATTGTAAGATTTTTCTCCTCTTGAAAATTATAAGTTAGTATAACAACTTTTCGTATCAAGTATGTTGTGTGGGCATTGATTTTTACATTGGCTTTATGGTAATGCAGGTAAAGGAAAATTACGGTCTCTGTTCTGCACAAGTTGACAGGATTTGGGATGGAAAAGTTGACACACAATTATTGGCTCTTAATGAATCTCAAAGAGCTGTGATATTGGGGACTATATCTGCAGTGCAATGTAACCACAGGTCTTCTGTGAAACTTGTCTGGGGTCCACCTGGGACAGGGGAAAACCAAAACCATCAGTATATTATTGTATAGCTTGCTAAGTATGAATTGTAGGACACTTGTTTGTACCCCAAAAAACATCGCAGTTGCTGAACTTGCGTTGCATATCTTAAACCTTCACAAAGATGCTTACGAATCAGACTTGGGAAAGAGCAAGTCAGGTTGTTCATTGGGGACTTTTCTCATATTTGGAAATATGAATAGATTGGAGTTATGTGATGATCTTGGAAAGATATATGTGGATTATCGTGTGGACAGTCTTGTAGAGTGTTTTGCTCCATTAACTGGTTGGAAGAAACATTTCGATTACATGGTGAATTTTCTTGAAGACTGTGTATCTCAGTATCGTTTGCTTTGGAGAATGAAATAATTACAGGGGTTCGCGTAACAGAGGAAATTGAAACTAATTCTGAACGCCACATGTCACTTCTCAAGTTTGCAAAAGACCGATTCAGAGCTTTAGTGGTACCACTCAAAAGAAGCATCAGAATAATATGCACCCATCTCCCTAAGAGACTTATTTTGCAGGACAATTTGAAAAGATGGTTACTCTTTGTGGTTTGCTTGAATCTTTTGAAAATTTGCTCTCTCAATGTCAGGTTGCTGATAAGGAAATAGAAGAACTCTTTGCACGACAAGAAAGTCATGTAAAGGAAGCACAAGGAAGTAGAGCCTTTAATTATATTTCAGCCGCATTATACAAGATGAGAATTGAAAGTGTGCAGGCTCTAAGATCTGTTAGTCACTCTCTTGGTGGTCGTCTTCCAAGTTCCACAGACAGAAATTTCTTAACGGAGTTCTGTTTGAGAAATTCTTCCATCATCTTTTCCACAGTGTCAAGCTCATATAATCTGCATGAGGTAGACCTGGAACCACTGGATTTGTTGGTAATTGATGAAGCTGCCAAGTTGAAAGAGTGTGAATCAGTGATTCCCATGCAGCTTGAAGCTATACGACAAGCTGTCCTTATTGCGATGAGTGCCATCCACGAGCTAGCGTCAGAAGCAGGGTAAGTATACCATCAATTTCTTCGCTTTAACATGATGTGTTTGTTCTTAATAGTTTCCAATGCATTGCAATCTTAGGTGTCCGATGAAGCTGACTTCGGAAGAAGTCTCTTTGAAAAAGATTGGGTTTGTTTGGGCGTGCAGAGGACCTTCTCAATGTGCAGTACAGAATGCATCCTGAAATAAGCTCTTTCCCGAATCGCAAATTTTATAAAGAGCAGATTATAGATGCTCCTAAAGTTCTTTGTGAAAATTATCAAAAGAATTATCTACCAGGCCCTATGTTTGGTCCCTACTCATTCATAAATATTTCTAATGGAAAGGAGGACCCAGATGAAGCTGGGCATAGTATAAAAAATATGGTTGAAGTGGCAGTTGTAATGGCAATAGTGCAAAAACTTTATAAAGGTATGATTAATGTAAGTAAATTGATTGCAATATCTTCTTTGTTATGCTATATATATGGTTAAGTAGAAGATTCAATGTAGTTTTACATGTTTACTGTTCTCAATTCTCGTGCTCGGTATTATTTTAAGTATTAGTTTGGATACCATTGTTGCTGTTATAAATACCGTAGATGTGCAATACAACTGATTTCACATTGTTCTCAATTGCTTGTCCATTTATTTTCTACTTATAAAGGATGCATGTGTTTAACTGTTCACAGCATGGGAAGGCTCCAGCGTAGCTTAACCATTGGTATTATATCTCCGTACGCTGCTCAAATTGCTGCAATAGAGAATAAAGTTGGTCAGAAATATGAGAATCTAAAGGACTTCATAGTGAAGGTGATGTCTGCAGATGGATTCCATGGTGGCGAGGCAGATGCCATAATAATATCTACTGTCGGGTCTAACCATAATGGTGGATCAGATGGGTTCCTTTCTAATCCGCTATGTACTAATGTTGCTCTGACACGGGCTAGGTACAACTAGTGTATTTTGTGTAAAAATATATATTGTAGGATATTCCATACATGGTGATTTTGATCACACTTCTTTTAGTCTTCGGTAACTAGTTGTGTGTTAACTTTTCAGACACTGCCTTTGGATTTTGGGGAATGACAAAAAGTTATATAAAATTGGATCTTTCTGGGAAGATTTAATTCGTGATGCATAACACCGGCAGTGTTTTTATAATGCTGATGAAGATGCAGAGCTAGCGCAAGCAATGAGTCAAGGCCAACAAAGAGCTTGATCAGTTAGATAATTTACTTAATGAAGATAGTACGCTTTTCAAAAGTGCATCTTGGAAGGTAAACTATTCCAAGATTAAATTAAATATCTAGTATTTTGTTTGTTTCTACTCATTAATCATTGTCTCTTACCTCAAACTTACAGGTCCTGTTCAGCAATAGATTCAGGAAGTCTTTTGGGAAGTTGAAGTCATCACAAACACAAAAGTCTGTGGTTAATCTACTGGTTAAACTTTCCAATGGTTGGCGTCCGAAGAAGTTTAAGGTTGAAACTTTATGTGGTAACTCTGTCCAGTTTGTGAAACAATATAAGGTTGGAAGAATTTATATTATTTGTAGCGTTGATGTTGCAAAATATTCATGCTACACCCAAGTTTTAAAGATTTGGGATGTTTTACCTCTTGAAGAAATATCTAAACTAGTGAAGAGTCTGGACAGTATATGCTCCATATACACTGACGATTACCTCAACCGCTGTAAGATGGAACATATTAAGGGGTATGTACGCTATCTTTCATCTCACGAACACTAGTTTTGTTGTTGGAACGTCTCATGAATTTTGGATTCAACTACAAATGGTGAATATTGGTCAATTCTGAATTTTAAGGTTGCTTTACCGACCGAATGTTAATAATATTTTATATTGGATTTTAATAAATATGCACATAGTTTTCATAATTTATTTTTGCAGGGATTTGGTAGTGCCAATTACCTGGAGAGTAGATGATGGGATCGTTAAATATAAGAATACTAATAATGCTGACTTAGTAGATAGTTCAAGTATCGGGGTATCAGATGGGAGATGTCACATTGAAAACTCAAAAGTGAGAGATAGTCTATTGCTCATGAAGTTCTACTCCTTATCAGCTGGTCTAGTGAGCCATTTGCTCGGGCGATGGAAAAGAGCTCGATCTTCCTTTTGAAGTAACAGATCAAGAATTAGATATCATTCTTTTCCTAGAAGTACTTTCGTTCTTGGCAGATCTGGAACAGGAAAACCACTGTCTTGACAATGAAATTGTTTCAAAAGGAGCAGCAACACTACTTTTCTTCTACAGGATTTGTGGAAGCCATGGGAGATATTTCTTTGAGTGCTCCAACTGGGAATGTGTGCAGAGTGGTTGAGACAAAAGGTACTGTCTTACGGCAATTGTTTGTAACAGTCAGCCCAAAACTATGCTCTGCCGTTAGAAACCAAATTTCTAACTTAAAAAGGTATCAGATTAATTTGATAGTGTCAGCTTTGAAATTTCTCTATTACTGTTTTCTTTTCATTCCTTATTCATGTTTTGTAGATTGTGGTGCCTTTGTGGGTTTAGATGATGTTTTTATTTAAATTTGTTTATCTTCACTTCATATTTGAGTACTTTGTGTTTCTTATTAATTTTCTTGTACTTTTAATGCAGCTTTATCAGCAGTGGCAGGGCCTCAACAGAACACAATTCCATTGAGTTGCCTGATGACGATGATGCAGTTCAATATCGAGATATACCAGATTCTCTTAAGGACATTCCACCTGAAAGTTTTCCACTTGTCATAACATTTCAGAAATTCTTAACAATGCTTGATGGAAGTACGGGAAATTCGTATTTTGATAGATTCAGTGATATAAGGGAACTTTCACAATCTAAAATTGCTCGGGGTGCTCTTATAAGAACGAAAGAGGTCAATTATAAAAGATTCAGCTCAGCTTACTGGCCTCATTTTAATTGCCAGATGACCAAGAAGCTTGATTCATCTATGGTTTTTTATCGAGATAATTTCACACATAAAAGGTGGGCTATTTGCTGGAAGGCTACCTGATGATAGACTTAGTAGGGAGGAGTACATATTACTATCTGAGGGACGGGTGTCGTCTATAAGCAGGGAAAGAAGGGAGATGATTTATGATATTTTTCTTGAATACGAGAAGAAGAAAATACTGAATGATGAGTTTGATTTGGCTGATTTTGTCATTGACCTTCACCGTCGATTGAAAACTGGGTGCTATCAGGGCGAGGAAATGGATTTCGTGTATATTGATGAAGTGCAGGATCTCACCATGAGACAGATTGGTCTTTTTAAATATATTTGTAGAAATTTTGTGGAAGGATTTGTTTTTCTGGTGATACTGCGCAAACTATTGCTGGTGGGGTTGATTTCAGATTTCAAGATGTGAGATCTTTGTTCTACAACGAATTTATTTTGGATTCAGGAAGTGATGGCATGGGAAATGCAAAACACATGGATCAATCTCGTATCTCAGAAATCTATCATTTGAACCAGAACTTCCGTACTCATACTGGTGTTCTCAACTTGTCAGAGAGTGTGATTGAACTTCTGTACATATTCTTCCCACACCACATTGACAATTTAAGTCCCGAAACAAGCCCTATTTATGGAGAAGCACCAATTTGGCTTGAATCTGTGAATGATGATAATGCAATTATAACTATTTTCGGCAAAAGCGGTGAAAATGCTGGTAGGAGTACGAGTGGATTTGGTGCGGAACAAGTTATTTTGGTGCGTGATGATTCTGTGAGGAAGGAAATTGCTGAACATATTGGAAAACAAGCTCTTGTCCTGACTATAGCAGAATGCAAGGGCTTAGAATTTCAGGTATGCAATAGTGGCTTATGGTATTCCTTTGCGTTTTGAGATTAAGCTCCACTAGATTTTATCCAAGTAATATTTACTGTGCTTTATGAGTGTACACTACAGTGTATGATTTAGCCTGACATTGCATTTGTTGTTTATGTAGGATGTTTTGCTTTACAACTTTTTGGAACGTCACCTTTAAATAGTCAATGGAGAGTTGTTTATGGGTATATGAAGGAACGAAATCTTCTGGACTCCAATGATGCGAAATTTCCAAAATTTAGCGAGGAGAAACACCAAATTCTCTGCTCTGAACTGAAGCAATTGTATGTTGCTATCACTCGTACTAGGCAGAGACTGTGGATCTGTGAGACTATAGATATAGATTTTCAAAGCCTATGTTTGATTACTGGAAGAAGTTATGCCTCGTTCAAGTAAGAGAACTTGATGAATCACTTGTACAGGCAATGCAGGTTACGAGCAGCAAAGAGGAATGGAGTTCACGCGGTATCAAGGTTGAAGTTTGAACTTGAACTTTAACCTCTTGTGCACATTCATGAATACACAATTTCTGTGTGGGAAGTTTATTTTAGTTAGATTTTCGAAATCTACCCTTCATGGCATTTTTGCTACGAGGGCATGGACTACACCATCAAATGTACATCTGTTAGATGGTTAGATAAAAAGTGATTAGACATAGATTTGTTTATAGATGGGAATCACACGAGTATATCCTATTGTTTCATACTATGAATTAGTTGCATTCTGATTTGTGAATAACCCTGTTTCCCATCTTCCTTGCATCCATGCTACTAACTTATTACCTTCTCTGAAGATACCATTTTTACATACTTAGTTTTCATTCAGTTACTGGATGAAGGTAATTTTGAGATGGCAACAATGTGCTTTGAAAGAGCTGGTGATTCATTCTTGGAGAAACTTCGCTAAAGCTTCTGGTCTTAGAGCTGCTGGTGTTCACATGCTTGGTTCTAATACTGAACTAGCTCGCGTTGCTCTTGTGGAGGCAGCTGAGATTTATGAATCAGTTGGCAAGGCTGATTTTGCTGCCAAATGTTTTATGGAGTTAAAGGATTTCAAAAAGAGCAGGTGTGGACTATTTTCCTTTGTATTTCATGCGTATTTATTTACTCATGCTTTGTTATTTTGTAGTACTGTATTTTTTTAGGAAATGTTTTCTGCTGTAGTGATCATATTCCTAAAATTATGGTTTGTTTGATCACATATATTATTTGATCAGTTGATTTTCAAATTGAGTAATAGATAGATGCTGCATACCCTGATCCATCAAACCGGTCTTTGTTGAACCTCAAGAGGACTGATCTGTCACACTTGAACTTGTTAGCGGGTTAGTAGGATAAAAATGGTCCTTAGGAATCTTTTAATATACAGTTTCCTTTGTATGTGATATTCGTACAAAATAAACTATAGCGCATGAAACAACAGTAGTAAGACAGTTTAAAGCTAAATTGATACTACATTTGGAAAGCTAGTAAAATCAACCTTTTTTTGTATCACTATATTGCAATAACATAAGATCAAGCCTTTTCCACTTATTTCCATGAATTCTGATTACTAGTAAATGATCAGGTTATGTGCAGCTTGCTTAAAGTTTAACTTCCCCTTATGTAACAGGAATGATTTATTTGGAAAACTGTGGGGAATCTAGGCTAAAAGATGCTGGTGACTGTTTCAGCCTTGCTGGATGTTGGTCTACTGCAGCTGATGTGTATTCTAGGTGTAACTGTTTTTTCAAGTGCTTGTTAGCTTGCACGAATGGCAATCTCTTCGAAACCGGTCTTCAATTCATAGAATGTTGGAAAGAAAGTGCAAGGCTAAACCCTGATACAGACAAAGGTCAAGATCTGATAGATATGGAACAAAGTTTTCTGGAGAGATGTGCCCTTCACTATCATCAACAGAATGATACTAGTAATATGATGAAGTATATCAAAGCCTTTAACTCGTTGGACATGGTAAGAACATTTTTAAGGTCTCATGATTATCTTGGTGAGCTCGCCCTCTTTGAAGCTAGTTCTGAAAATTTTATGGAAGCTGCCACTGTTGCGAGATTGAAAGGGGATCATCTTCTTGAGGCAGATATGTTAGAGAAGGCAGGGCACTTAGTAGATGCGGCAGAGGTCATTCTGTTTTATGTTCTTGGCAATTCTCTTTGGGCAAATGGAAACAAAGGTTGGCCCTTGAAAAAGTTTCTGGACAAAGAAAAACTTTTGGCAAAAGTTATGTTGATGGCAAAAAACAAAGATGATCTTTTTTACGAATTTGTTTCTTCAGAGGCGAGCATATTATCAGACACCAACATTAGATTGTCAGAGATGAAAGACTGTCTTATTGCTTCACAAAGACTCGAGAGTTTACGCGGTGAAATTATTTCTTTGAGGAAAATCATCGATTACCATTTAGATTTAGCACCGTCAGAGTACGTTTGGGTAGATGATGTGGTTTTGAATACAGTAGAGCATGTAGAGAATTCAATATCCAAAAACAAGGTCTCCATTGAAACATTGACTTACTTTTGGAATTTATGGAAGGAAAAGATAGTAAACATATTGAATTATCTCAATTCTCTTGGAACTCAAGATAAACAAGACTGCAAACGCTATGAGAATTTCTGTTTGGGTTACTTAGGTGTATATAAGCAGGATCATGATCATAGTTCCATATACATTTTGCTGCACAGTGATGCCTGTTGGAGAAAAGAAATTGAGGATCGATTTCTTCAGAAGACCAGAGACTTATTTGGCTTGAATGATCACCAATTTGTGTCTTCTGCTCGAAGCTATTGGTTTTCTACATTACTTCGTCTCTGTATGCAAGTATTGGAGAAGCTGGAAAGCCTCGATAAAATTTCTGGTGTGTTCGAAAGTGGTAATGTTTCTTACATGCTTTGCAGCGGTCCTTTCCGACGAGGAATAACTGCGCTTAACAGTTATCAAGTTGCAAAATCAGTTATTGAGTACAAGATACTGGGCAAAAAACTTCCCGGGGAACTGCTCAAGTGTTTGCAACATTCCAAGGAGCGTTTTTTTAAGATATTAGTTCCGAGGCATCCAAAATGTACGATGTTCAAATTCAAAAGTATGATAAATCTGAGACTAACTGATCTCTCTAAGGATTTAATCAAAGACTTGACTATTGAAATCATGAGTGCAAAAGACAGGTTAGAGTATATGGAAATGTGGAGGGTAGTCTTACAGATTTTTATGTGTGGTAGTGTAAGTGAAGAACTTTATGAAGTTATAAGACAACGTTCAGATCTGTCTCCAACCTATAAAGCTTTCATTAAGAAGTTGAAAGAGAGCAAGATATCAGGACTGGTCTCTGTTTCCCTGGCCAGGAATTTTGAAAAATCATTACAAGAAGCTCACAATTCCGGCTGGGAAAAAAAAAAGACAGTGGTTGCATGCCAGCTTCCTGGTTTGTTTATTTTCTTGAGCGTCTTGTTTTCTTGGTTTCATCTTGGCTGGGTTCCTTTTTCACAGTAAAATCTTCTGTCAGTGAAACAATTCCGTGGGGGAATCTAAGATGCAACTCAAGCTCTTTATCAGTAGCTGACTCAAAAATATTCTCGAGGAGGTCTTTCGATTTTATAGCATCCAAGATCAAAAAGATTCTTTCAGATAAGCTAGATTGGCTTTGGGAAATTGATTTTGACAGAGTGGTTTGCTACCCTCATCTGGTCTTAAAGTTGGTAATCTTGGTTTCTTTAATTTGTTTGAATACCGGATGTCACTTTGATTTGCTGTACAGTCTACTTAGTAGATACGATATAATAACCGTACTGCCGCCTACGTTTGTCAAGATCCTCAAGAAAAGAGGCACAAGGCCTTTTGATAAGTTGCTTGCTGAATCCCTTGAAATAATTGGGGATCCTTTGGTCTGTTTGAGATCAGGAGATATTCAGAGAGAACTCCTGAGCCACAGTGTCTTAGAGATAGACGTGGATTTGATTTACTCCAGAGAAGACTTATTGGGAATATTATATCCAGAAAACTCAGAATGTAACAGAAATGATGAAATGGAGAACGGAAGTCTAACTGATGGAAGGAAATGTTTCTCCGATTCTGACCATACGAGTTGTACCGAATGTCAAATTGAATCTGATGATGAAATTCCTGATTATGATATTGAAAAGGCAGAATTGGATGTTGCTACTGGAAATTTTGATGTTCAGATTTTCTTGCAGTTGTTTATGAATACAAGTCGTGTTTATAGGTTTTCGAAAATTGGGGACATCACCAGCTTTCATGTTTGCGAACCACAGATGAAGGTTTGTTTCATGGTCATTTTTCTCTTTATTTTCCTTTTCCAATAATAGAACTTCTAACATTTTTTTGTGTTTTTTTTTTTTTGCAGTTGGATATTTGTATATGTTTTGTAGAAAGTACTTACCCATCTTGTAAAAATGAACAATGGATGGGGGAAATGAAGCAGCTCTCTCTTGCATTAAGCGCCGGGTTAGTTATTTTATTTCAAGTTTATCTCGTGGTTTTAATTAAAGTTAAATTAGTATGGCAATATTGTTCTGCAATCTGCAATTTAGCTTGCGTTCTTACGAGCTTATTCTATTCTCTTAGGATCAGTTTGTTTTTGAGCACAGTTGACTTTATTCATTGTGACTAATTCTTTTCAGCAATGAAGATCCCAATATTCAGTACTCACGAATTGGCGACTGCTTTAAAGAAGTTGGCTGCAAGGGCCCCAAAATCGAGAACATTACTCATCACTGGTTTGTTTCGGACGATTCTTTTTGATACTTCTTTGGGTTCGAGCACGAAAATCACGAGTGAAGAAAGGCAAAAGTCCAAGAAGCAGGCTGGAAAGAATAAAGGCAAGAAGAAGTAGTAGTATTTTGTTCGGTGAGAGTTACAACATTCTCGTGATAGGCTGATAGCATCCTTTCATTGGGTATGTTGGTATCAACTTCCATTTTTTGTTTTCTTCAACTCTTTTAGCGGCTAAAAGTAAAACAATATCGAGACATTTTCTGGTAGATTGCGAGTCTCTGAAATGTATCCAGATATACAATGACTTTCAATTCCCCTGGAATCTGATATTGTTGAGGAAGCTTTTAGTCGAGTAATTCGGTCAATATCACTGCCAGTCTATGATTCATTTTTATAGAACCGATGATCAATCTGTAGAATGAACAGGTCTTTATTCTTCATTTGCAGGGCAACAGTTCACTTGGCAGCATTTAGCTATGGGTTTGGCTCTTGTTCCACTAATTTTTTTATTTTTTATTTCCGACATCCAGCTTAATTTTGTTTTTCTTTTTCCTTGATTACTACTCTGTGGGTAGACGTGATTGTAGTGAATCCAGAGGGTAGTTGCTATTCATGCAGTTAAAAAGCTTGGCTTCATTCAGTCAGTTACAGAACTTCTATAATATGTCCCCATTTTAAAAATATCGCTAAAGTGTGAAAAATATTTTTTTAGTTTACTATTCCGTGGAACAAAGAAAATCAGCCGATCTGAGCAAAAATGTTAGCAAAACATAGCGCTAATTTGAGGCCCACCACAAGAAAACAAAAGAAGTGACATTTTGAGCTCCTCATCCAATTATTTTGGTTATCTCCTCCGTCCCTATTATATAGGCGGAATATTTGATTTTTAGTCCACTAAATATACGAAATTTTAATTAAAAAAGACTTTTGACAATATATCTCCCTTATTTATGTTGTATGAGAAATTGTAGTGAGAATAATGAAAAGGGTAAAAACGAGGAAAAAACATGAAACATGAAAACCAAAATTTCTTAAGTGAAGAGATTTCACCTTCTCCTATATATTGGGACGGAGGGAGTAGATAATTTAACCCTGATTAATTAGTGTTAATTAAAAAATTTTGTTAGATGAGAAATTAAATAATCGTCGCTAATCATTTCTTTTTAAAGAATATCAAACTAGAATCGGCAGATGTTCAGGCCTTCGTAGGACGATTAAGTTAATATTTCGTATTGCTGACCCTGTCTCCATCAATGAAGTAAGTTCCTTGACCAATATCCGTCAAAAACATGATGTAATGCAACCATCAGCTCCACTGTTGCTAGAGTGGCTTTAGATTGTGTGGACTGTACGGAGGCATCTTCGGCAGACTTATAAAATTCTAAAACTTCATAAACCCAAACCTTGATCGACAAATTCTTCGAATGCTGTAAAGGCGTTAACGCCCTCTCGCTCCGGTACAGCACTTACTCTCCGCATACATTCTAAAGAGAAAAAATGTCACAACCCAACACCCAACCTTTGAACCACCAACACCCATATTTTCAACATATGTTGGATTTCTCACTTAAACTACTAAAACCAAGCTAAAAAATGAATTCATGGAAATAGAAAATCCGGTTGGTTGAAACAAAATTCTGTGTTGATTAACGTAGGTGTAAATAATCCCACGAGGGACATGTGGAATGATCCTAAGCCGTGACGTACCGGAGAAAGAATGTATCAAAATACCGGATCACCTCTCCGAATACGGGGCGCAAGAAAAGAGAAGGCGAGACAGTTTGAAAAGTCGACGAAAAGGGGAAAAGTTGTGATGCGATGGACATCGGGTCTTTGGAGCCATAAATGCGGCCCGACAAAGTTGGTGAAGAGATAAGAAGGACTCGGTCAAGGAAGACTCGGCCAAGGATCCCAAGGGCGACGTCGATTACCCCCCACCAAGCAGGCGACATCGAGTGGCGAGATAAGCGGCAGAGACATCACTCGGCAGCGCACCGACCAGAACAAATAAGAACAATCGGGTGAGACATCGTTGACCACCCGAGAGGAACATCGAGGGAGGCTACGCCGAGCCTAACATCGTAAATCTTGATGTATCATCACTTGTAACTATAAATAGAGACCATGTAGAGAGGAAGAACCCAAGCAAGAAGTGAGGAAAGAGAGCATACTAAAGGCATTGAGAGAGATAAATCCGTCTTGTAACCTTGAATCGAGTAATAAGATCTTCCTTTATACCCCGTGGACGTAGGTAATCATGCTTAGAACCACGTACATCTCGTGTTCTATTACTTCTCTTGTTTGTTTTGCTTCCTTGTGTATGTGTTTAGTTACCTTTGGATGTAGAGGTAGGATTTTCTACATCTACATTCTGGGCGCCAAACTAAGGGGACCGTATAACATCTCCAGGATACCTTGAAATCGGACACCAAAAGGGAAACTCCGAGCTCCTAAGCCACCTTGTGTCTTTGGTTGATGCTAAAGGAGAAACCCTTTTAAATCTTTATCTTTGCTTTTCTTTTAGTAATGTCTTGTTGAGTTGATAGAGGTTAACTTTGTGTTCTTGTTTTGGTATCTTCGTCTTCGTAGCAACATCTTGTCGAGATTGATAAAGTTAGCCTTGCGTTTTTGCTAGTTATCTTCGTTTTGTTATCTTCGTGTCGAATTGATATAAGTTCGTTTTGTGTTTTTAATAGGAAGTCTCCATTTTCCAAGCAAAACAAGTTTTCCGCTTAAGTGAAGTCGTCAAGACCGCTCCGTCAAGATGGGTTGTTTGTTTGAGACACCTCGAGAGAGTCATCGGATGACCCGTGAGCTCCTAAATAGCATCTTTCGATGTTGGTAGAAGCTAGAAGGGGATCCCATCTCGATGATTATGATCTGTGGCTTCAAACCCCGTTGTAAGAGAGATTCAACAGCTCCTATCGACACCTAGTGAGGATAGTCGATGCTAAGCGAAAGACTCTAATAAGCGCAACGTGTAGGTTGCTAGGACTATTTCTAGGGAGAAACATTGTCACATCTATCTCCATTTCACACTGTTTTTATTTTAGCAAAGATAAGTGATACGATAATGGTGGAAACGAGGACTATCTCGAATCGTTGAGCCTAGTTCTTGGAAACCATGGCCGGCGGGATTGTGGAGAACGGTCCGAGTCTCACCATAATCCCACGCTAAGAGCCACACAGCATCAGTAAAAAACTATAGGAATCTCGCGGCCATCAGCACGACGGTCGTTAAGGGTCGTCGGTGCCGCCAATCACCGCCATGAAAGAAATCTTCCGATTCAACGCACGAATGATTAATGATTTACGGCTGTTTGGGAATGTTAGGACAAATAGTGATTAATGCATAGGAAAGTCTTGGCGATGTGTCAAAACTGACTTTTCAAAATTTGTCCTTTTGCGGCAAAAAGCGATCGATTGTTGGGACCGACACGCTAGCGTAAAGGGAAGCGTACTATAAGAAATCTTCTTCACTCTGCACTTTGAACTGCATGTACTCCATCCTTAACCTTTTGACGGTTAGTAAGTCTGTCTACTTTGTTGACGTAGGAGCGAGTGGAGAGCGCGAGCCGAGGAGCGGGGACGATAGCAAAAGCGATGGCAAGTACCTCCCGGGACGAGCAGGATCTGAGGAACCGAGTCACGGCGGGATCTAGCGGGCAAGAGGACTTACGGATTCCCGGCCACGGAGATCGTCGACTTAACGGCCAGGGCGAGACTCGGGGCGTTGATCAAAGGCATGACTACGGTCGACGAGGAAGTCGATGCGGGCCGATGATGACGACTTCCCACGGGAGGTTGAGGATTAACCCAAGTCGGATGGGACCGAGGAACGAGGGCAGCATGGAAGACGGGAGGCGCATCGGATACGGAGGAGGAGGAGGAAGTTCAAACGATACACGAGGAACGGAGGAGAGAAAGACCACCTCTGAACACCAAAGAGATTTAGAACGAGAGGCGAAAGACTTAGGCAAGTACACTTGGCGGGAGGGAACCCTAATCGAGGCGTCCCCCGATAGGCCAACCGCCCCACGGCGTCGGTTGTTCCCCCGGTAGTGGTTGATCACCCAACGGCTCCGATCGTCCCCTCATCGCTCTCACTGCGAGACCCCCAACCGCACCCCCTAACACAACGGGACACCAAATGAACGGTCACTCTAGTCACGAGAGCACCAGGCAGATGTTACTCGCCATGCGGCAAGTCAAAGAAGACGGGGAGGATCTAATGAGAGAATTGCGGAGGAGAAACTTGGCGCTAGAATACGAGAACCACCAACTCGCAATAGGAGAACGGGGTCGAGGGGATCATCAAGCCGAGGCGCCTCTAGCAATCACACTCCACCAAGGGACGACCCACCCCCTTCACCAAGCCGAGGACGAGTACCCGGCCTAATCGGCCAAGAGAAGGGTATGGGCCATCCGAGGATTCTTGGCCGATGAGGAAGTAACCAACGAAAGTACGGACGCGTCCACCAAACAAAAGATCGAGCGGCTCGAGCGGATGGTTAAGAAGCGGCTGGAGACAGCGAGGATGATAAGTTAGCGAAGTAATCAATGAAGCCCAGAAGACACCGTTTCGGGGAACTGGACCGAACACCATTTCCACCAAAGTGCACGCTGCCAATCTTCCCATCTAGGTTCGATGGCACGGGCGGCGCGGAGAACACATCAAGATGTACGGCATGTCCTTACTACGGTGGAAGAATCACGATGTGGTCATGTGCAAGTTCTTCCCTGCTAGTCTTGAAGGAGAAGCGAAGAGTTGGTTCTACACCTGCCCGATAAATCCGTTGGGAGCTATGCGGTTTTGGTGGAAACCTTTCTCGAGACGTACATGCATAACGACATAGCTCGGCCCCGAGTCGACAAGTTATTTACCACAGCACGGAGACTAAGGGAACCGCTGCGTTCCTTAACGGATAGATGGAGGAAGTTATGCACGGATATAGGGAAGGCACCGGTCGACCAACGAGATATTCGACTTCGAGAACTCGCTAAGAAAGTCGGACCCCATCCCGGGTGGCGATGTACCACGAGAAAAGCCCAAGACGCTAAGGAGATCCGGAAGATGCGGGAGCACTATATCGCCTTGGAGGAGATCCGGGAAGGAGCGCAAGATAGGGGAATACAAGAGGCGAGCACCACGAGAGGAGGCTACCAGAGAGAAGCCACGAAACGATCAGAAAAGGCCGGTGCCCAGACCCGGGGTGAAAACAAGAAAGTCACGGGTCGAGAGGGGAAAGAAGCCTCGCCACGAGCCAAGATCATACACCCCGCTCAATGCACCCTTGGAAGAAGTGTTCAAGGAAGTGGAAAAGAGGAATGATATCCGTTACCCCAAGACTCGGGGAATCCAATTCGACGGGACAAGGAACCACCCGGAGTTCTGCCATTATCATCAGTTCCGCGGCCATTCAACCAACGATTGTAGAGAAGTGAAGGACATCGTCCAGCACCTGATCCGCGATGGGTATCTACGGCATTTCGTCAAAACACCGTCGGCACCGGCCCAGCCCGAGGTCCCAGTACATCAAATAAGAATCAATCGCGGCGCTCAGTTCACCTGTAACACCATATCACACTCGGCAACACAAGGATACGATTTAGGGACCGGTATCACCTCGAGAATACACAAGAGGGACAGATCGGGCGAGAGAAATCTTTAGCGTGGCCAAGACCCTCCCTATGGAGCCGTGGATGATGCAACCGATTACGTTTTTCGGCGAAAGATGTCCCATTAAACGGACAAGCACATGGAGATCCCTTAGTAATAACCACGATGATTGAGGAATGGGCGTCCGCGAGAATATTAATGGACGGTGGTAGTTGATCGAAGTTTTGTTCTATGACACTTTCAAGAGGATGGAATTGTCCGATGACATCGATCCCATCGACTTATCGAATTTACGGCTTCAATGGTGCGGTGACGGTGCCAAAGGAGAAGTCACTCTCGAGTCTCGGACGGGGAAGGGTTCCTTGACACATTGACCACCTTTTGCGTAGTCGATGTCGCATCACCATATGAGGCGATCTGGGACGACCTTGGATCGCGGGGATTAAGGGAGTCGCCTCGGCCTACCATGAAGCTGCGCTTCCCTTCTTATCGCGGAGTAGTAGAGGTGCTAGGCGACCCCCAGCGGCAAGACAGTGTGTGCGAGATAGACATCCAACGAACGAGGAAAGACGGTCGAGGAAACGCCAAGAAAAGAAGAAGTCTAAGGAGATGGAAGTGGGAGAGGAGTTGGAAAGGTAATGTCACAAGCCATCGCCACCTACGAAGCGGGCGAGACAAAGTCTTATAGCAATCACGGGAGCCGCAGCCAGTCGGCGAGCCAAAGCAAAACTTCTCGGCCTAGAATCAACTCGGCAAGTCGTCCCGGGCACGCAGGAGGAGGCGAGATTGGTGAGAATAGGGTCACGCTTAACGAATGAGCACGGTCCCGGTGATAACCCTCACGAAGGAACACATGGATGTATTTGCTTGGCAAATGCACGACATGGAAGGAATCGACCCAGTTTGCTCACACCATCGCGGATAGACCCCAAGTTCAAGCCGTAGAGCAAAAGATGAGAAGAATCGCACCCAGAGCGCTGGCCGGCGGTAGAGGCGAGTTGAAGAAACTGTACGGCGGGAATCATCGAAAAGCCCAGTATCCGCAATGGATATCTAATATGGTGATAGTCCCCAAAAGGAATGGGGCGTCGAGTTTGCGTCGACTATAACGATTTGAATAAGGCATGCCCAAAAGGACTGACTTCCCTCTCCCCAGCATCGACCAACTAGTGGAATCCATTGTCGGGTATCAGGCGATCACGCTCATGGACGGGTACTCGGGATATAACCAGATCCCCCTGGCCCCCGAAGATCAGGAGCATACATCTTTTTTCACGCCAAGAGGACTATGTTGTTACACCAAAATGCCATTCGGGCTGAAAAATGCGGGCGCTACATACCAGAGGCTGGTGGAGGACATGTTTGAGGATAAAATACACGACACCATTGAAGTATATGTGGACGACATGCTGGTCAAGAGCAAAGTGGCAGATACTCACATCGACGACCTTAGAGGCATCTTCCAAACCATGAGAAAGTACAAGATGAGGGCGAATCCGTCCAAATGCACCTTCTGGGTCACCTCGAGCAAGTTTCTAGGATACATAATCACCGACAAAGGGATCGAGGCAGATCCAGATAAAATCAAAGCTGTAGTAGAAATGCCGTCACCTGTCACAGTTAAGGACGTGCAACGGCTGAACGGAAACTTGGCGGCTCTAGGACGATTCATCTCTCGATCGTCAGACAAGTGCAAGGATTTCTTCGGGACGTTAAGGAAGGGAGAGAAGTTTAAATGGACCGAGGAGTGTGAGGAAGCATTCCAGAAAATCAAGCAACATGCGGCGAGCCTAGGTGTTACAAAGACCCCGAGCCCGAAGACATACTAACAACTTGTATCTCGGGGCAACCGGTCATGCCATCGGCGCCGTGTTGGTCAAGAACGAGGAGCGAGAGGAAAAACCGGTATATTTCATAAGCAAAACCATGAACCGGCGGAAAAGAACTACACGAGAATCGAACAACTCATACTAGCGTTAGTGTTTGCAACACAAAAAGCTCAGGACATACTTCCAAACTCACAAGATCAGTGCTTACCAAATCCTCTATAGAGTCGGTACTCGACAACGCGGCCAGGTCGGGCGGATCTCCAAATGGAGCGCACTGAGATAAAGCAATTCGATATCTTTTATGAAATGAGGACAACGGTGGCGCGGGCGGTGGCTGATTTTTGGCGAGACTTCCCTCTCGGTGACGAGGATGAGGTAGAAGACATCCCGGAATGGAGGAAGACCGAGAGGACTCACCCGATTTACTCGAGACTGCGACCCGAAACACGATGGGAGGTCTTTGTAGGCGGGTCATCCAACAAAGACGGATCAGGTTTAGGACTGGTCTTCACGACACCAAAGGGCAAGAAAATGGTCCACTCTTTTAGGCTTGAGTTCAAAGCAACCAACAATGTCACGGAGTACGAAGCGGTAATACATGCCCTACGCTTGATTGTGGAGATGGGCATCCAGGAGGTACGGCCCGACAAGCGACTCCCAGCTAGTTGTGCGGCAAATCACGGGCAATATGCCATACATGACCCTTTGTTGCAAAAATACTGGGAGCTCGCCCAATCCTACATCGGGCAAATACCAAGCATCAAATTCCGACACATCTGCAGAAAAGACAATCGGCACTCGGATGCCCTGGCATATATCGCTTCTATGTTGACTGACTCAAGCATTGAGGGTATTCGAATCATGAGGATCCTAATGCCCTCAGTACCCGAGAACGTGGATATCGGCGCACAAGTCGCGGCAACCACTCTGCGATCAATACGGGCCGATGATTGGAAAGCCGATTCATGAATACCTCGAAACGGGAAGGTTGCCCAAGGGAGGCACGAGATCAACAAGATCAAGAGCAAAGCCGCCGCGTACGAACTTAGGAATGGCACCCTATACCGAAAATCATACCTAGGACCATTGCTAAAATGCCTAAGTAAGGAAGAGGGGCGAGATGATCCTTAACGAATTACACTATGGGGCGGCGGAAACCACGGCTCGGGCCGCGCCCTAGCGGCACGAGCTAAAACCATGGGATACTTACGGCGTACATGAATGAGGCCGCGAAGCATATGGCCACCGTTTGCGACGAGTGCGAGAAATTTGGAAAAGAAGATACATGCGCCATTGTAACATTGAACTCCGTCATTAGTCCACGGCCCTTCGCTAAATGGGAATCGACATCGTGGGACCACTACACGTCGGATCGGGACAACGGAAGTATTTAATTGTGGCCACCGATTATTTCACCAAGTGGGTCGAGGCCGCTCCGCTAAAGGCACATACGGGATAAGGACGTCTTTCGGTTCATGCGGGAACACATCATATGCCGCTTTGGGATTCCGGCAGCAATCGTCTCTGACAACGGAAACAATTGCAAGGCAAAAACATCGACCTGCTATTCAACACTTACAACATCCGAAAGAGCAAGTCCACGCCTTTATACCCCCAAAGCAATGGACATGCCGAGATCACAAACAAGACCATCGGAAGATAATATGAAGAAGAAACTCGACGGGAATATGGGGAATGGTGCGAAGAACTCTACAATGTCTTGTGGGCGTATAGGACAACTCGCAGGGAGGCAACGGGACTGTCACCCTTCATGCTAACATACGGGACCGAGGCCATACTACCTACGGAGGCGATGATACCCACCACGAGGACCGAAGCATGGAGGCGAAACATCTCGGCGGATCTTATCTTGGCTAAGCTCGACGATTTAGAAGAAACGAGAGAGATGGCCCTGCAAAAAATGGAGAATTACCAACGAAGGATCCAACGAGAATACAACAAACGGGTCCGCCTAAGAGAATTCCAACCGGGGCAGCTGGTACTAAAACACCTACCTAGCTATGAGCGTGACAAGAAGGGCGGTAAACTTGCACCACGATGGGGAGGACCCTACACAATAGTTGAGAAGGTCGGAGAAGGGGCATACAAGATACTGAAACCGGACGGAAAACCCGAACCACGGCCATGGAACGCAACACGCTAAAGCTCTACCATCCATGAAATCGGGTAAGATATCTTGTCATCTATTTAGTGAAAGGCCGCGTGGGGTTGGAAATATGACAAGTGCGTACGAATGGTCGTTTCGAACCGGGCGATGGCATTGTGCAAGTCGGGCGACTTACACTAACACGGACTATTCGAACTCGGGGCGATGGCATTGTGCAAGTGCGAGGTAGTTCGGGGGCCCTGGCGGTTGGAAACCGGTGGCCGGTGTCGAGGCATGAGTACTCGGCAGTCGAGCGATCAACATTGCTCTCCTCGCAAGTGGCCGAGAATCACTTGCCCAAGAAGATTGTCGATAACTTCTTGGGATGTCGATCCCATAGAAACTAGGCAAGACCAACTTCCCTTCCACTAGATCTCAAAAGACGGTGATGATATGCCTCAGTCAGGACATGGCATCGGGCCCGATGACCCTCCTTGTTGAGTGTGTTCGACGAAACGGCATTTGTGACTAACTTTGTCTATTCATGCGGGCATAAAAAGGACAATAACGAGGCTACGACACAGAAAAGCCACATATGGGCAACCCAACATAAATAAGAATAATGACATCAGTAGTGTAACAGCATCAGTAGCAAGAAGAGCAAATAAACCGGCGACGCAGCACCCCGTAACAAGTTATGCAAGAAGTTAACAAAATGTTCAAACGAATTACAACCCGAGGGAAAGGGCAAAGGTGACGACGGCGCTACAAAAGACATGATCACTCTTTGGAGGAAGTAGAAACCGGGACAGACCTTCTTGGCGGCGGCATCGGCTCGCTTCTTATCAAGCTTTGCCTTCCACACGGCTTTGACCTTCGAGACGGCTCCTCACGAACTTCGCTTTCTCGGCAGCAAGATCCTGCGCTAGGCTGCTCCGCCGCGCCTCGGCGGTGGCCACCCGATCGAGTAAATGAGCCTCCTTCTCCTTCAAACGAATGTTCTCCTCCTCCAACGAGGCTACTTTCTTACGCTCGGCTGCCAAGACAACAAGAACGGTCGGTCACACGACAACGGCAACAAGATAACAACACGGAAAGCACGACACAAAGCACACCACCTTCCAACAAAGGGGCAATTATTCTAACCGACTCCTCGGACTCGAGACGAGGCTACACTCGAGGCGAGACACCTTCGAAGAAAGTTCTAGGTATCATTGTTCATTAAACTCATTAGTGGGGCAATACTTCTTGTGATCACTCCATTCCTCCCTACGTCGAGAGTGGGCGGCCTGCGGGCCCGACAATTGAGCACGCACCCAATCCAACTCCTCGAAACCTTTCCAAACTCCTTAAGCTTCTCAAGGGCCTCTCGGCTACGCTTCTCGCAGCGTCCCTCTCCCCAAGATCCGAAGGCGATCACGCATGCAGATCTCGGACTGAAGTCTTAGCCGACCACATTGAACTTCTAAGTTGTCGGCTAATAATGTTTTCTCGGCCGCTATACCTTGGAAGTGAGCTAAGTCCGCCCTCAAATTATCTATTTCCTCGGGAACATACTCAAACGTCTCGTACCGATAAAGTTTGGATTGAAGATCCTCAATATCGGTTTCTAGACGATCAATCTTAGCATCCTTATTGACTATCCTCTGTTGTAAGTTCGAAACATGATCTCGTTCTATGTTCGCTTCCCTCTTCAACAAACGACACCTTGTGGCAGCGTCGGCCTCCGCGATAGAAGATTCGGCTAAGCAGGGAGTACTAAACTTAGGATATTGGCACTACAAGATCAATCACAACTAGCTACGAATAAGACGAATACCTTGGGTTTTGGCCAACTCCTTCTCCAACCCTCGAGACCGTTCGCGCTCCTGCTGCAACAAGAGGCGAAGATCCTCCCTCTCGTGGCCTCTCGGCGTTGGATGGCAGCATTCAACAGCGAGCGGTTGACGTCCTAAAAACAACACCAACATAGTCAGCCCCACACAAAAACAAAAACGTAACACCCGAACAGTTCAACTCACCAGGAGATCAAAGGTACTTTTCAGTCCGGCCTCGTACAATGAGACGGCATTGACCTTCTCTTCATCGGACAAAGAGGCGAAATCGGGAGAGATAAGCGCCCCAAGCGAGTTGCACATAGGGCCCGAGATAGTGAAGGAGGTCTTTGCTCACTGGAATTAGGGACCACGGTAGGGAAAGTCTTGACGGTTGACCCCAAGCGACAACGTTCTCCACATCACGATCAATCAAACCGATCCCACCACCACCCGACTTCTCCGTCTGACCCGACTCCCCCTCATTACCAAGGACATCATCCTCATCATCAAAAAGACCTTCTTCATCATCACCATCAGATACGACATACACAGTGCCATCGGCAAGAACAATCCCTTCACCAGCCACTTCCCGGGGCACATCCTTCTCCGGGGCGGGCACATCCTCCTTAGGCTCTTTGCCCCTTCCCTTAGACTTCCCACCTACAAAGGCAGACGAATCGTCAGACGACTTCTGAGGCGACCTCCCCAGGAAATGTGACAAAGGTAGTCGATCATCGGGATCCTCACCGTCCTTCGCCGAAGAACCAGCAGCCTTGTCAACCTTCAACTTCTGTGCATCAGCCGACGTCAGATCCATGCAAGGCAACAAATAGGGGCACGTACATGTACGTTAAATAAAAAAAAAAAATAATAAGTATATTTGTTACCTTCCCTGTATCCTCCTCGCTCGGCAATCCTATCCCTCTTCCGATGAACGAGAACCTCGGAAAGGCATGCCACAGGACTTAGTCGAAAAACACCAAAACAAAACATCACCCCGCAAGTCGCTCGAGCCGACCAATCAAACTAGAGAGACATAGAAATGCACCGACCCGATCAACGTTGACTACCCGGAAAGGATAAAATTCGGTAGGAGGAGGAAGCTTGCCACTCAAAGAGGGCGGAAATAACCGGCGGAACCGGTCCCAAGCCGTGTCATTGGTATGACGGGCGTGCTTGTTGGAACTCTTTCCCTCGGGGTCTTCATCCAAAGAAGCCTCCGACTCCCTCGGGAAGAGTCTTATGACGGTGAGGGCTGGCAGCAAACCGGCGAGATCGCCATTAGTGGTGGTCCCGCTCCGATAATTATCAGCGAAGGTGCGGCGGGGGTATAGTCACTCGCTTGAGAAGGATTGAAGGTAGACCAAGCGGTAGGAGCGCACTCGCCTCGACTACGCTTCTCCCACTCGGACGGGATGCGGAAAGTGTTCGTTCCATTGGGCCAAGGCACGGCACGGACGAATCTTGGAGAGAGCCTCGTACGGGAATGGGCGACTAGGATCATATAGAGGGAAACGCGGCCAGGAGCTCTAGCTGGCCCCTGGTGACAATGGTCGCCTCGGCTGAATGGGGAAACCTCAAAACATCCTCCTTCTTGAGAACACCCCTACGGCCGACAAGAGCACGACGTCATACCGTGAAGACCGAACTCATCCTTGGTTTGTTGAACATATTGCTCGTCCGTTAAGTCCTTAGCGGTCCTCTTGTCGACCCCTACAAGAAAACGAAGATGGGTTATCGGGAAAGATAGAATCTAGAGCGCGATAATCATACTTGGAAGGACTCTCCACGACGAACGAGGGAATCAAGTGATACGCCGTCTTCATCGGAAAACACATAACTCACACACCTTCTTTCTGTCATTTGAGGAGTTGAAGACGCCATAAAGCTGATGAGAAAACGGCAAGGGAAGCGAAACACGACCGGAAGTTGCGGCGGGCGGAGACGGAGAAGACGCGGATAACGGAGAACGGAGGGAAGAGATTTGTCGAAGAAATGGCGGCGGCAGCAAGAACGAAAGAAGACGGAGAAAGAACAAAGTTGCGGAGAGAACAGAGGAAGAATGAAGTTGCGAGAGAGGACGAGAGAAAGAGTGAAATTGCGAGAGAAGGAAATAAGAGGGAAGCAAGGTTTAGGCCCGGGCTTATAAACCCCCCTGTGGTGACCGGCGAGAAAGGTGAACCGGTCGCGATGAATGAAGCGAGTGGGGGACGGCATGCGTGGCCGGCATGACCAGGGACGTGGGAAGACGAGGCGGTTGTTCTTCCCACGTGTTGACCCACGAGTGAAAGAAGGGGCATAAATGTAGGTGTAAATAATCCACGAGGACGGGTGGAATGATCCTAGGCCGTGACGTACCGAGAGAAAGAATGTATCAAGAGTCTAGGATCACCTCTCCGAATACGGGCGCAAGAAAAGAGGAGCTGAGACAGTTTGAAAAGTCGACGAAAAGGGGAAAAGTTGTGATGCGATGGACATCGGGTGCTGGAGCCATAAATGCGCTGACAAAGTTGGTGAAGAGATAAGAAGGACTCGGTCAAGGAAGACTCGGCCAAGGATCCCAAGGGCGACATCGATTATCCCCACCAAACGGGCGACATCGAGTGGCGAGATAGCGAAGCGAGACATCACTCGGCTTGACGCACCGCCGAACAAATAAGAACAATCGGGTGAGACATCGGTGACCACCCGAGAGGAACATCGAGGAGGCTACGCCGGAGCCTAACATCGTAGTCGATGTATCATCACTTGTAACTATAAATAGAGACCATGTAGAGAGGAAGAACCCAAGCAAGAAGTGAGGAAAGAGAGCATACTAAAGGCATTGAGAGAGATAAATCCGTCTTGTAACCTTGAATCGAGTAATAAGATCTTCCTTTATACCCCCGTGGGCGTAGGTAATCATGCTTAGAACCACGTACATCTCGTGTTCTATTACTTCTCTTGTTTGTTTTGCTTCCTTGTGTATGTGTTTAGTTACCTTTGGATGTAGAGGTAGGATTTTCTACATCTACAGATTCCAAGAGTTTTAAAAATGAGGGCTGCGCCTAGAAGCTGGTACGACTAACATAGCTGCAATTTTCTTGCGCGCGAGTGCAGGACTGCACAAGCCCAGAAAAAGAAAAAAGAAAAAAAAAAAAAAAATGATACAAGCAATGTGAAGAAACACATACTAGAAGTTCGTAAATTCATATTCCACCAAACCTTAAACCAAACAACTGCAAACACTTTCAGTGTTGACAGAAGTTGAAACAGCAAATGCAAACATAGTTTCAATAAAACCAGAAAGAAAATAATGAGGAAGTAAAAAAAGATAATCCTTGGCATCTAGGAGGACCACTGATAGAACCAGCAACTCTTTAAAAACAACCACCACGAAGACGAAGGACAAGATGAAGAGTGGACTCTTTCTGAATGTTATAATCGGCAAGAGTCCTACCATCTTCCAATTGCTTTCCTGCAAAGATTAGCCTCTGCTGATCAGGAGGAATCCCCTCCTTATCTTGAATCTTTGCTTTCACATTGTCAATGGTATCCGAGCTCTCGACCTCCAATGTGATTGTCTTCCCAGTAAGAGTCTTAACGAAAATCTGCATGCCACCACGCAGACGAAGAACCAAGTGAAGTGTAGACTCCTTCTGGATGTTGTAATCAGCGAGCGTACGGCCATCTTCAAGCTGCTTGCCCGCGAAAATCAATCTTTGCTGGTCAGGAGGTATTCCCTCCTTATCCTGGATTTTCGCCTTCACATTATCGATAGTGTCGGAGCTTTCAACTTCAAGGGTGATGGTTTTGCCAGTAAGGGTCTTGACAAAAATCTGCATGCCACCACGCAGGCGGAGAACAAGGTGAAGGGTTGATTCCTTCTGAATGTTGTAGTCAGCAAGGGTACGGCCATCTTCGAGTTGCTTGCCCGCAAAAATCAACCTCTGCTGGTCTGGAGGTATTCCCTCCTTGTCTTGAATTTTCGCCTTCACATTATCGATAGTGTCGGAGCTTTCAACTTCAAGGGTGATGGTTTTGCCAGTAAGGGTCTTGACAAAAATCTGCATGCCACCACGCAGGCGGAGAACAAGGTGAAGGGTTGATTCCTTCTGAATGTTGTAGTCAGCAAGGGTACGGCCATCTTCTAGTTGCTTGCCCGCAAAAATCAACCTCTGCTGGTCTGGAGGTATTCCCTCCTTGTCTTGAATTTTCGCCTTCACATTATCAATTGTGTCGGAGCTTTCAACTTCAAGGGTGATGGTTTTGCCAGTAAGGGTCTTGACAAAAATCTGCATGCCACCACGCAGACGAAGAACAAGGTGAAGGGTTGATTCCTTCTGAATATTGTAGTCAGCAAGGGTACGGCCATCTTGAGTTGCTTGCCCGCAAATATCAACCTCTGCTGATCAGGAGGAATACCCTCCTTGTCCTGAATCTTTGCCTTTACATTGTCGATAGTGTCAGAGCTCTCAACCTCAAGAGTGATTGTCTTGCTAGTCAAAGTCTTAACAAAGATCTGCATACCACCACGAAGACGCAGGACAAGATGGAGAGTAGACTCTTTCTGGATGTTGTAATCAGCTAAAGTCCTACCATCTTCGAGCTGTTTACCGGCAAAAATTAATCTCTGTTGATCAGGAGGAATTCCTTCCTTATCCTGAATCTTTGCCTTTACATTGTCAATAGTGTCAGAGCTCTCAACCTCAAGAGTGATTGTCTTGCCAGTCAGAGTCTTAACAAAAATCTGCATACCACCACGAAGACGCAGGACAAGATGGAGAGTAGATTCTTTCTGAATATTGTAATCAGCAAGAGTTCTTCCATCCTCAAGCTGTTTACCAGCAAAGATCAGTCTCTGTTGATCAGGAGGAATTCCTTCCTTATCCTGAATCTTGGCCTTAACATTGTCAATGGTGTCGGAACTCTCAACCTCAAGAGTAATAGTCTTCCCGGTTAGAGTTTTGACGAATATTTGCATCGGCATCTGCATTGATAATGTAACAATAACCATTTAATCTAAGTAACCATATGTAACTTCAATCAAAAACAACACAAGTATTCCTTGTGTAAGTCTAAATTGATGGCATATGAACTGTTCAATATCAACAAGAAAATTATACGATGCTTAAAACACACCACATAAATCCCTAATCATCAATCAGAATCCAAATCGGAAGAAATCACAAAACCTCTGAACAGCTGTCTATTTTTTAGTGTGCAATCTCTTCTATGTAGTTCAATCCTAGTTCTACTGTCACCTAACTCTAAATTGATCACCTCAAGACTAATGTTCTAAGAGTCTACATACAAAATAATTGCATCTGCATCTATGTGTCAAAACATCCAATCTGAAACTATCAACTATTCCAGAACCATATTAATTATCACCAAAGAGAAGTTACATTCACAGAAAAGTAGCTGAATCTTGAATCAGAATCTAACCTAATCACCATTAAATCAGAAGAAAAAAAAGGTAATTAACGATTAATCCTATATCCAATTTCGATATCCAACAATAAAACTAAACAAACCGAGCCTTAAAGTACACAATCAAATCCAACAACACCAGATTATCGAGGCAAATACATAATAGTATTAAGAGAAAAACATCAGGAGAATAAATTTCATGCTTGAGAAAAAAAAATATCAGAGAAATTGAATTAGGGCATACCTTTTGAGGGCAAGGAGACGGAAAGCTTTTTGTTTAGGAATCGGAATAGAGATTAGATGAGGGAAAGAAAATAATATCGGTGAGGGTAAGCTTAGTGGGTGAGCTATCTATTTATAAGGCCTTTGGCCAAGGCGATGCACGAATTAGGAATCACTTGGTAATCGCGTTATGTTCTGTAATGTAACGGGGTTAGGAATATTCAAGAAGCAATAGAAAAGGTAGGAATTATGGCGTGTTTGGATGGTGCGAATAAATCTCATTCCCATAAATCATCATATCCCTTGAAGAGGGGGAATCTTAAACCCGTCATGTCCGTTCCGAATTTCCTTATTTCTGGGTTCTCATGCGCATGTTAAAAATTATGTGACATATCAGGTAGCATGATTAAAAAATTGCGCTACTATGAAAAAAATCGGCTGGACGACGGAAATTCTAGCGAAACGATATTCATTCAAGCGATGGCGATAACGTGAATATCGGCCGGGCGTCATCAACCCATCACGCTGTGGGTGGAACCGGAGGGTTGACTAACCTCGACTCTAGCCTCCCTAAATTCCCAAAACCGTATAAAAACCCTTTGTTTTATCATATTTTTTGTATTTAGTCCTCCATATATAGTATTTTAGCCCACTAAATGTCCCTACATTCTTACAAATTTATTTTAGCCCCCCTAGATTTTTTTTTTGGCTCCGCCATATACATAATAGCGCTGGCGATATTATGATTATCGATCAATACTTATTTTCCAACGGCTATTTCCCCCTATTGGTTCCTATATATACGCCCTTATAGTTCTTCGAATTACTCACACCTACTTCTACGTATATTTCACCAGTTTCTTTGTCTGTATTCTCAATTTTAAATTTCATAATCATCAATGGCAAGATCTAGTGAAGAGAGGAATGTTCTTAAGAATCGCTTTAGATTGCAAAGAAGAAATGCATCAAAGGAGGTTGCAAGAACTTGACGATGAGGAAGCTGAAGATAATAAACTAATTGACACTCTGATGATTGTAGATACGGGCCGAATACCTAGTTGTTCCAGATCCACAAGAAGTATTCGCAAGAAGATATAGTATCGAGGGAGGCAATTTTACTACCACAAGCTGATGCACGATTATTTTATTCCCAATTGTGTGTACTCTGATTCCACATGCCTCGACATCTGGTGAAAAAGATTATTGAAGAGCTTTGTCGAGTAGAACCTCAATTTAATTATAAGTTTGATGCACCGAATATTATAGGTCATAGTCCTGAACAAAAAGTTACTTCGGCTTTAAGGATTATGGGTTATGGCAAACCAGCGAATGCGAACGATGAGTACCTTCGTATGGACAAAACAACTTCATTCACTTACCTTTCATTGTTTTGTGAAGTAATGATTAATCATTTTGGTCCAACATATTTACGAAAACCAACTGATAAAGATGTTAGACAAATATTGGGGGAAAATGAGGATATGGGTTTCCAAGGAATGCTAGGTAGTCTTGATTATATGCATTAGGTATGGCAAGGATGCCCTGTTTATTGTGGGGTCAATATAAGGGTCATTATCTGAAACCAGCCGTTATCCTTGAAGCTGCCGCTTCTTATGATTGTTGATGATGGTCGGGTTCACAACATGATATTAATGTTGTGTACAAATCGTCTCTGTTTGAAGATCTGAAGTATGGAATTTATCCCCAAGTCTGTTTCATGATCAACGACCATCAGTACATTCATGGATATTATCTTGTAGATGGTATCTAACCAAAATTGTCAACCTTGGTTCAATGTTACCGTCAGCCCCCTGCCGGTGCATCGGGCCATTCGTACTGGCATTTTAACGATTGCCAAATGTCAGTGAGGAAGGATGTAGAACGTGCTTTTCGAATTTTGAAGTGGAAGTTCGCTATCATTTGTGGGCCATACCGTGGGTTGATTCCTCGTGAAATGCACAAGACTATGCGCACTTGCATAATTCTTCATAACATGGTAATTCGTAAAACCCATCGCGATAAGGAATGGACTAACTATGAATATGATGAAGATCCGAGGCCTGAGATTCAACCACAAAGAGGCTTGCCTACAAAAAATTATGGGCAAATGACTAATTACATTCTGAACCATAATATGTATGACCAATTAAGAGAAGATTTGGGAGTGAATCTTTGGGAAGAGTATGGAAGAGCGGGTGGGTGTAATTATTAAGTTATGTATTTTAGTTTAATTATTAAGTTATGTATTTTATTTTAATTATTAAGTAGAGTGCAACAACATTTCAAATTAATCAACTTTTATTTCAAACTAATACAACACTTCAAATTAAAACTTAAATTAATACATCAATTATCTAGAGGTTCTACATCATCGAACTCATCCTCATCATCATCACCACCAGGTTGGTTGTTATTAAACCCAGCTTGTTGTTCAATCTGTGCTTGAATCTTGTCAAATTCGATTTTTTCACAGATGTTTTTGCCGGGGGTTCATAATTGAAGTGTTAGCTTGAAGAATGTTATGCTTGTTATAGCCATTCACAAATTTTTCTTGAGAAAGGCGACTTTTCTTACTCTCTTTGTTCTGAAATTTCTTATCAACTGCTCTTTGATTCTCGACGGTCTTCTGGTGTTCCATAAACTCCGCCATATTAAATACATCGGAACTTCATCCTTCTTGAGCTAATTTTCTAGCTAGTCTTGCATTGTTCCTCCCTAGAAGTTTTATCTTACCATCATCATTATTGAGAACTAAGTTGACATTTGGGTTTCTTGGGGGTATTTGGTGAAGAATTTGATGGATCTGCAGAAAATGGTGAAGAATTTGGTGTTGAGGGAGAAGAATTGTATGGTGACCTTTCAGGTACTTGTTGATTAGCTGCTAACAATTCTGGATTATATTTGTTCAACATCTTCAGAATATGATAACAACTTTCAAAACCGAATTTTTGTCATTTTTCCGTTGCCAATTTGTACGAACCTGTCTTTCAACATCACAATACCACTCTCCCGGCCTCTCTTGGCTTGCATTATCAATCCAACATAAGAGGTGACTTCCCTATTGATTACAATGAAGCGTTCTGCCAACCCTTTTGTATCACGACAATTGATGTTCATGGTTTGTTCTTCATATTTACGAAATATGTTTTCCCACATGGTGTTACCATATTGTTGTGCATCATCGATACAATCTTGGGTAGAAAAACATAATTACGAAAAATGCATTCATGTTCTATGATGTTGTATTTTGCACCCCGTACTTTGTTTTTTTTTTACCTTTGCCTTGACTTTGAGATTGTGAATCCACATTACAAGTAATTAAGAATTGTAGAGAGGGTGTGATTATTTTAGGTTTGAAGAAGATTGATGTTAGAGCACTGCTCGGTCGAACTCGCATGCGTTGCTATCTCAAGCATGTTTGTCAATGTTAGTGATCAAAACTATAAGTCTTGATTTCTAATCTACTTATAGCTAAGTCTCGGACTAGGATAAAAAGTGTAGTTGAGCTCAAGGGTACTCCGTGGCGATCATCATACAAAGACGAAGAACTACTCAAGGAACTGGTGGAACTTCATCGACTAAAAGTTATGTGGAGACTTGAACTTATCTGTCACTCAAAAGTCTATCTACTTGTTTATGGGTGAAAACTATTCCTGCTGTTTTTGGTAATTTGGGGTGTGTGGATGAGGAATGAATCTAAACCTTAAACAAATGCATCACGCGGTGAGTGCTTGTAGATTCGAGAAATCAATCCGTGCAAATCCGCCTAAACCAAGAAATGGCCGTTTCAGACTTGTTTCGGTCACAAAGTGAATGAGATGGGGTTGATCTTAGGGAGGGAAGCGAAGAAGGTGTTGAGATTGTGAAGGTGTTGGCTATGTATGACTTGTATCGAGAAGAACCTAGCCATGGGATGTAAGCTATCGCCCTGGTGTTTGAATACGATGGTATCAACACTTGCACCTGTTGTCTGGACTTGTTCTGTTGTCGTTGGAAATAGGGAGGAGAACCTATTTATACAAGTCATTTGAGCCTTATTCACGTCTCTCGTGGGAAGTGGAGGAAGTGGAGTGATGGAGTAGTGGGAGTTGTGTGTTGGTGTTACACGACCAGCCTTGCCAACTTCTCTGTCATCTTTAACCGTCCATGACTTCGACACGTTCTTGTGATGGCGCGTTGCACGCGCACCTTTGTAAACCGCCAGACCAATACCCAAAGTATGTATCCCAGTTTGTGACATGATTGATGTCTCGAGTGTGTGGATCGTGGGACCCACGGAAAGTAGCATGTAATGCTTGACTAAATAACTAAAATATTTAGGAAGTCGATACTTGTGAAGTATCGTGTGTATTCTACTTGCAGTGCGCATCTAGTATACTCAACATGTATGAAGCATGTTTGTTTTTAAGGCTTTACCTGAGTGAAGTCACGAATTTAAGCGTCTTAAAATAGCATCATGTCCAGCCATCTTCGAGTGATCGTTTGGAGGCTATAAGGTAAGCCCCGACTTGGCCGATCATCTCATGTGGAAGAGTGGTGGACGGTGATTGTGGTGATGCATTCTTGGTCTCTTAATTCCTAACCAGGGCTCGTGACCAAGTCGGTAGAGTTGAATGAGACGAGATGATCTCGTGACACTCATCTGCGACCGTTGATGAAGTTTTAGGGCTTTTGAAGAGGTGTGAGGCATCACTCTTGACTGGTCGAAACCAATCATGGGAGGTGTTTTGAAATGACCGACCGGCATGCGTGTAGATGGCATGCCGGTGTACACGTCCGTACCTCACTGTCCTCATGAAGGCGCGATCTAGGCCACACAATTTGACCGGTAAAGAGGAGCGGTTGAGATCGATTTGCAATAGAAATCTGGTGCCGCAAAAGCCGCGCATCATGCCCACGGCAGGCGCGCGTTTCCAAGACGACCAAGCTCGGTCGGTCCCGCGCCGATTGATTAGGCGTATGGGTGGTAGGGCTGGTGTTCACGCCCGTACTTCATTGCCTCATAGAAACGTGATCTAAGCCACTCCAATTTGTCCGGAGAAGTTGAGTGGTCGAGATCGCTTTGTGATTTGGGAAGCGCGACCACACTAGTTTGGGCGTGCGTTTGGAAGAAACCAGGCATGGTATGCTTTGGTCGGTCGGGTGAGGAAATAGATAGTTCCACGGTGATCATGCCGATGCTCACCGGACCTTCTCAATTATCTCCTAAGCCCCTCATTCGATCGGAGAAAACGGATGCTCGTGATCGATACAAACCCTAATTAGGGGTTTTGGCCGGCCGTGCTTCACGCATTGTTTTGCACGCACGAATTGGGACAACCAAACATGGTTGGTCATGACCAATTGTTCATGTATGTAGGCAGGACCACGATGTTTGTGTTAACATGTTCGGCCCTTTGAATATACATCTACACCCCTCCATCTATGCTGCGAAGATGGATGGTTTGAGAGACTGATTTGCGATGACATGTAATGTGCCGTAAACCCTAGTTTAGGGTTTCACGTCCATGTTGTTTTGGCCGGACAAACGGGTAAGCGTTGATTCCATCTTGGGGAGGCCGACCATATGGGGCCCGCATTGAGTCGGTGGTGAATACTCCAATACCTGCTTAAGGGTTATGGATTCGATATAGGCCATCCAATCATGTCGGTGAAGTTGGATGGTCATGATCGCTTCTCGAGACCGATATGGTCGGTTCAGTTCAAACATGCTCAATCGGGCTAGTATAGCACACCGAGAGTTGTAGCCTACATGGGTATTTCGTACATGTTTTATTATTAATGCTTGGAGATTCGTGTTGCTCTACTGAAAACAACACTCAGTCGTCATGCCGCACCGGTAATGAGTACAGGAAATACGAGGCTGGTCATGCATTAATTAATAATGTCAAATTCATTGTGGTATATGTGATTGTTGCTACATGATCCAACTTCGGTTGAATTTCGTATTTAATTCACAAAATCTTTGGGATTGTTGCCACATGCTCTATTCTAGTGAATTAGTAAGGTGAAGAAATATTCATCACTTATTAATGGCTTTATCTTTTGCAAGATGTTAGCGCATAATTTTGGCTTTTACAATTTCAAATTTTAAAATGAAAATCCACCATCAACATTAAGTCCCCCGCCTAGCGCACAATGGTTACGCTATTGTGGGGTAGGCATAAGAGGGTGACAAGTTTGTATACAAAAATGACCAAGCTAAGGTGAATATACATTTACCGCATAGGCCGACATCACAATGGGGTGTTGTCCCAAACCGGTCGGCCCGTGGAGGGAGCAGACTTGATATGGCGAGTCGCTTTGGTTTCCTCCGCACTATCCGGGAAGAGCTTGGCCTATCCCTTGACTAGGTGTATTCCCTTTGTTACACTCAGGTTTCCCTCGTATATATCCGATAAGCATCATTGATCGCTATCTTGAATCGGTAGCCTTTATAGGTGGCAAGTAGAGACTCCTTTCTCCCGGGATTCCGTTGACTTGCTAGATTATAAAGAAAAATTCTAAGGATTCTTCTCATCACATCGTCGTTCCTTTTGATCTCGGGTTTTTCTCCGTACTCATCTCGATCTTCCTCGATTAGATCGACGATGATACACATATTTTTGTGTGCCCATAATTTCTTTTTTCTTTTACAACCTCTATTATGGAAGCAAATGGCGATGATCATTCTCGTAACTTCTCCAAGAGAGTTTCAAAGCTGACAAACCCGAGACTAATGCGCACGAGGAGGTAATGGCAAAATTGATCTCCACTTCGTGAAGTCGGGGTCGTGCTATGCTGCCAGGGGATGCTCGGTTATGCACCTGCGTATCACTAGGGGACGCATATGTGCCCTTTCACCTGCGATTGACATGGAAGAACGGTGGAGGCATGAGGAAGCGTTGCGAGCACCAATAAGCGCAAGGGCAGAAAGATTTGCATCGCGGTTAAAGAGGCGGAGAGTGGAGCATAAACGGCCTCTCAGATGAAGATAGGCGTGATTATCCAATCCAGATGGTGTGATAATCCTTGATTTCGACACGTACGAACCCGATTGTTCGAAGGAAATCAGCAAAACTCCTAATGTTGTCGTGGGCTTGAGAGGAAGACTTGGAAGCTGTTCCCGCCGACGATGCTGGGGATCCGAGAACGTTGCTGGAAAAACCGGAGCTAAGCCGAGGTGGGCAGACGGTAGCAGGTGATGGCGTTGAAGCGGGGACCCCGACAGAGTGCATGCGCCGGTTATTCTTCTTGACGGCTAAACCTCTTTGCTTATCTCTTCTCTTTTCAAGTGTATTCCCATTTTTTTGAACCTCTTTCTTGTACTCGTTGGTTTGAGTTCAAGATCTTTTCTTTTGTTTGCTTACCTTGAATAAAGGTTTATGTCATGACTTTTGTTAAGATTGCATCTCGTGTGTGCTCCCGACGTACGTGAGATCTTCCTTGGTCTTGCCGCGGATGGCTCAAATCATTTTCCTTTGTGCACACATTCTATTTCCTTCTTCCCATGAGATGTTTGCTTAGGGTTTCCTTCCTTGCTGCTCTAGTGGGTTGATTTAGGTTGACTAAAGTGGACTTTGTGTTTTTAGGGTAGAGAGGTTCTCGAGATGGAAATAACATTTCAATTAAATTGAAAATTGAAAATTGAAACCTAACTATGAATGCAAGTATTGCAATCATTTTTTCGGAGGAATTAAAAATATGACATGAAATTGTAAAAGGAAACACTGGAGGAAATAGCACATCGTTTTAAAGTGTGGAGGAGGAAAGTGGTAGCACAACGTCTTAAGTTCTAAGTAGGTTTGAGCCATTGTGAGTGAATTGTTATGCCTTCTAGTTTATCAGCGTTGATGAGCTTACGCAGCCGCCTAGATAACATCTCTGCACAAAATCGTTCATCCTCTCTTTAGGTGGGTGATCGGGTGGAGTGGTCATTTTCACCGTCATGTTCCCAACCTTGAATGCGGTCGTCTTCGTCACCGTATCTCCAATTCCAAATGGGTTTGGGTGTGCAGACACCGACCTTGGCCTTATCGTCTTTGACCAAGACAGCCTCTAAGCTCTTGATAAAACTTTGAAGGGGCCGGCTTCCCATTCACATCTCTTAGCCGGGTTGGTTTGTTGGCCTGAGCGTCCCTGAACTTATCGTAGTGAGGAGTGATCGGTTGCAAGAAGGGTTGCGTGATGAGACTTACTTGAGCTCTAACCTCTTAATGTATGCCGATGGGCTCTCTCCAGAAGTTGTGTCGCATTGGCAAGCCGCAGCGTGGTAACGGACATCCTTCGTGTCCGACGCTTGTTAGAGATCCTTTCGGTGTCGTAACCGGAGAGGGCAAACTCCCGGTGTTGTCTTGTTGTCGTACCCAAGAGCGTCCCAGATCATGTCGTAATTCGGATTCTCTAGACTATGTAGAGCTTTGCTTGTGTCGAGGCATCGCCTAATTTTACTTCAAGATCGATGTATCCATATGCATCTCCGAAGTTCTCCTTTCCGGAGTCTTAATCACAATTGGGTTGCGAGTAGCCTCCTCGTTTTGAAATCTTTATTTATTTTTAAGGTCCGGAGAGTGATGATGTTGAATTCGCAGGCAGATCGATCAATGTGCTATCGAACTCGATGTCCTTCAAACAGGAAACGGTTTAAGAGTCCCCAATTTCCTTTGCTCGCATCTTCCAGAAGAAGGAGGCGAGGTTTCGAGACCGCCTCCTCTTCCAGATACAAGCGCCGCCCGAGACAACGCGGTTGAGGATGCAAATATGTCCCGACGCTCGTGCTTTGGAGAAGTACAAGATCTCGCATAAATGTTCCATCATAGATTGTACGCCTTGCGAACGGAATCCCCAGAAATCATGCAGTTCCCGACGGGGAAGAGGGTCTTTATGAACACCTTCGTTTCCAAGCCGGGAGCTCTCCCGTCTCATATCTTTTCTCCCGAAGATCCAGACGCTCGTTGCGGTCTTTATTTGGATGGTGAACGAACCTATGGTAGCGACAATACTTAGGATCCACCATATCTTTCTACGATTGGTGGACGTTTGATAGGAGGAAGCTTGATGGCATCGTCTTGAATCCACGCCTCCAAGAGTTCCACTACTTCATTCATGGGGAATGGGGAAACCCGCATCTTCGGTGTCTTGTGTAGGAGTCTTGCCGGCTCCTTTTGAGAAGAATTCATGTGTGCCGGAGCCGCACGCTTGGGTTGTTGTTCTGCATTGCGGAAGCTTTCCCTTTTCCTCCTTCGCCAACCACGCCACGAAGGACCGGTGTTGTATTGTTTGTTTGTGAGGCGCCTGCTTCCTCGACTTTCACGTGGATATTTGTTCGAACAAACCTGGTTCTTTCTAGCAATGTCGGGTCGATTGTAGCCGAATGTTTGGCACTTCATGGAGTTCGGAGAACGTCCGAAAGCCATTTCTCTAGTAAAGCGCGCAGATATGGGTATCATCCCGTTGATGCATAGCTCCACCAACCGGCGTTCGGTGATGTTCGGATCATGACAATCTAGTGCTTGAGTTCGAACCTCTTAACGAAGTCGTTGGATGCTCGTTGTTCCGGTGAGACTCTCCCTAGATATGAAAAGGTGATCTGCTCGGACACGAAGAAATATTTCATGTAGAAAGCACCCGACCATCTCCCCCAATTGGATATCTTTGTCGGGTGTGATGTTGTTGTACCAGTGTACGCCCTTCCCGTAAGTGATTTCGAGAACTCTTTCAAAGCGGAGAACATGATTGTACTCATGCTCTCCAAGGTTCCAAAAATCGAGAAACGTGCTCACGAGCGCTACCGTACACACCATCGTAGAGGAGAATCGAGGAGAGGTGTATCCTCTTGGAAGATGGATTCGTTGCATATCTTGAGGGTACGACGGTTGATGTTGGTGTGCATCCATCATATTTCCTTTGCCTCGGTTTTGGAGAAGTCGTTCCGTGTCCTCACGTGTGATGAAGTTGGATGGTGGTCCTCTCTCTTGGGCGTTCAGAGCAACACGAGCTTCTTCACTCATGTGGGTCGAGTGGAAACGCTTGCTCCGGTGTATTGAAGGCATCTCTTTGCTGGCTCTAAGGGTTGCCGTGAATCTTGTGGCAATCGTTCGCTTAAAGTTTTAAGGAAAGTGAGTACCTCTTCTCGAGTTGCGGCCATATCCGTTTTGAGTCTTAGCAAGAATTTCCGCTTCTCCATCAAGTCCGCAATGGTAATGAGACGGTGGCCCTCCTCTGTGCCTCCGGCTCCTCGTCCTGATGAAGGAGTGAAAGCTGTTGCTCCTGGTGACCACCGGAGGCGTTACACTTGAGGATAAGGCCGGGATTTGCGACTGCTCAGCTCTAGTGATGGGGGCGTTACACCCACTAGAATTTCTCCGCTCCGCTAGCGTTGGTGATAGGAGTAACGGTTCCACGAGATGTATTGACCACTTTGTAGCTCCACTGACGGGTACATCGACACCGGGAGTGTTATCCGTAATAGCTCCATCAGGACTGATTGGTGATCCAGACCTGAGTTCTACCATCTTGAAATGAAATGATGATTGAATTGATTCTAAGACCTTCCCTTTTTTTTTGAAATTGAATCGGTTTTGAAGAAATTGACTTTACAACGAGAGAGATTAACCTCCCATTGTGGTCGCCAATTGTTTATGGGTGAAAACTATTCCTGCCGGATTTGGTAATTTGGGGTGTGTGGATGAGGAATGAATCTAAACCCTAAACAAATGCACTGCACAGTGAGTGCTTGTAGATTCGAGAAATCAATCTGTGCAAATCCGGCCTAAACCAAGAAATGGTCGTTCCAGACTTGTTTCGGTCACAAAGTGAAGGAGATGGGGTTGATCTTAGGGAGGGAAGCGAAGAAGGTGTTGAGATTGTGAAGGTGTTGGCTATGTATGACTTGTATCAGAAAGCCGAACCGACTTTACGGGATGTAAGCTATCGGTTCCGGTGTTTGAATACGATGGTATCAACACTTGCCTCGTTGTCCTGGGACTTGTTCGTTGTCGTTGGAAATAGGGAGGAGAACCTATTTATACAAGTCATTTGAGCCTTATTCATGTCTCTCTCGTGGGAAGTGGAGGAAGTGGAGTGATGGAGTAAGTGGAGTTGTGTGTTGGTGTTACATGACCGGTCTTGCCCACTTCTCCGTCATCTCTAACCGTCCATGACTTCCCCGACACGTTCTTGTGATGGCGCGTGCACGCCGCACGCCGTAAAATGCGACCAATACCCCGATATGTATCCCCGTTTGTGACATGATTGATGTCTCGAGTGTGTGGATCGTGGGACCCACTTGAAAGTAGCATGTAATGCTAGACTAAATAACTACATTATTTAGGAAGTCGATACTTGTGAAGTATCGTGTGTATTCTACGCAGGTACTGCATCGAGTATACTCAGCATGTATGAAGCATCGCTGTTTTTAAGGCTTACCGGAGTAAGCCACGAATTTAAGTGTCTTAAAATAGCATCATGTCCAGCCATCTGGTAGGCCTCGAAGATGGGTAAATTTACGGCCTACGGTGATACCGCAAGTGCACGGTGTCGTGATGTAGCACCCGGGCACGTACGGTCGAACCACGAGACTTGTGGTGCCCTTATGTGATCTAAGGCTTGCTACTCAACCGAGTTCTAAAGGTGACAGAGTAACAAGAGATTGTAACATATATTTTTGTGCCGATACGGGCTGTTTGTAAAATGAACCTAAACTAAGGAATGAAAGATATAAATTAGAGAGCACTAGGGTCTTTAAATCCACCACTAGTCTACACTTTGTGTTCACTTCATTATCTACTCTTGCCCTTGTAACGAGATATAGGGAAGAGTGTCAATGCTACCACTTACCTAAGGTGTTTCTCCGCTGACAGATTAATCTCAACTAAGGTATTTATCCTAAGTATTAACTAACCGAGCTAAAGTACAATTAATCAGATAAACATTGATTTCATTAAACTTGAGTTGCGGTGTAAATTACGTAGGAATCAAACTACGGTGCATCCATGGCGTTGGTATGCCTTTGTGAGAGCAAAGTGTATCACACTGATGTTAATTCTATCTAGAAAACATTAAATCATTCAAGAACAAGTTCATGAAGAATAACACGAGGAGATAAACTAGGGTTTCATCTCAAACCCTAGCGAGAATTAAACTAAAGCAACAAAATACACAAAATAAACCTAATTGACAAAGACTGCCAAAAAGGCGTCTCTTCTATGAACATCCAACACTTCTATTTATACATACAATTGCTTCACCCCAAAATACCTAACCCTAATTCTATAAAATAGAAATTAATTGAAAAGATAATCGAAACTACCCTCACCCATGCTCAGACGTTCTCTCCATTGCCAATTTGCCTCTCAAAACACCATGCATGGGTTGCCGGGAGAAAACCCTAACCCTAATTAGCTCGACCTAGCTTCTAAAGTGAGAAGAAGCTATGTGAGAGGTAATTGAGAGATAGGGTGGTAAGAGAAGGCGTGGTGATAGCTTTGTCGGGGAGTTGTTGGTGAGGTGGTGATGGCGAAGGTGGTTGTGGTGTCGGAAGAGTGAGCCCGCTCCGAGAGTGACGAGGAGAGAGGAGAGAAGAAAGAGAAGAAGAGTAGGGTTTCTCGAGGGGGTATAGGGTATGGAGGTTTTGTTGTGGCGCAGTGCATCGTGGAAGATGAGAACGCCGCACCGAGCGTTGGATCTAGCTGGAGAAATCTCAATTACCGAGAAAGGTAAGCGGTGTTGGAGTGATTCGATGTTGAGCTGAAGCAGCAAACTTCCCGATGCGCATGAGGGAGCGACCGTAGGATGTAACTAGATGCGATCTCAACGGCTCGGGATAATCGGGCTCGGATCCGGGTCTAGCTCAAGCCCATTTCTTGTAGATGAGTCGCTACTTGTTGGGTTGCAAGCATTGCGCGCTAAAGGGCTTTGGCTCTCGCTCCATAGATACTTGCCTCCGATTCTTCGCTCTTTTGGCTCCTCGGTTCTCCGGACTTTATTTAGTACCTAAAATACAAAATTAATTAATACAAATATTTATTCTTGAAAACAAAGAAAACACAGAACTGGGATAATATCTGATTCTTGAGCACAAAAGATGAGTAAAATGCCAATAAAAAGGTGTATAAATATGCACTATTTGGCACTCATCACCATCTTCGAGTGATCGTTTGGAGGCTATACAGGTAAGCCCTGACTTGGCCGATCATCTCATGTGGAAGAGTGGTGGACGGTGATTGTGGTGATGCCTTGTTGGTCTCTTAATTCCTAACCGGGGCTGCTTGACCAAGCTGGTAGAGTTGGGACGGACGAGATGATCTATGACACTCATCTGCGGCCGTTGATAAGTTTTAGGGCTTTTGAAGAGGTGCGCAGTATCACTCTTCAACTTGGTCGAAACCAAGCATGGGAGGTGTTTTGAAAGGACCGACGGGCATGCATGTAGACGACATGCCGGTGTACACGTCCGTACCTCTCACTGCCTCATGAAGGCGCGATCTACGGCCACTCAATTTGACCGTGAAAGAGGAGCCATTGAAACTGGGTGCCGCAAAAGCCGCGCATCATGCCCACTTCTGGGCGCGCATTTCAAGATGACCAAGCCTGGTCGTCCCCGGACGATTGATTCGGCGTGTGGGTGGTAGGATGGTGTTCACGCACGTACTTCATTGCCTCACAGAAACGTGATCTAAGCCACTCAATTTGTCCAGGAGAAGTTGAGTGGTCGAGATCGGGTTGTGATTTGGGAAGCGCGACCACATTAGTTTGGGCGTGCGTTTTGGAGAAATCGTGCATGGTATGCTTTGGTCGGCCGGGTGAGAGATAGATAGTTCCACGGTGATGATGATGATGCTCACCGGACCTCGGCTCAATTGTCTCCTAAGCCCCTCATTCGATCGTGAGAAAACGGATGCTCGTGATCGATACAAACCCTAATTAGGGTTTTGGCCGGCCGTGCTTCATGCATTGTTTTGCACGCACGAATTGGGACAACCAAACATGGTTGGTCCTGACCAATTGTTCATGTATGTAGGCGGGCCCACGGTGTTTGTGTTAACATGTTCCGGGCCCTTTGAATCTACATGTACACCCTCCATCTATGCCTGCGAAGATGGATGGTTGAGACCGATTTGCGACACATGTAATGTGCCGTAACCCTAGTTTAGGTTTCACGTCCATGTTGTTTTGGCCGGACAACCGGTAAGCGTTTCTTCCCTCTTGGGGAGGCCGACCATGCGGGGCCCGCATTGAGTCGGTGGGTGATACTCCAATACCGCTTAAGGGTTATGGATTCGATATGGGACATCCAATCATGTCGGTGAATTTGGATGGTCATGATCGTTTTCGAGACCGATATGGTCGATTCCAGTTCAAACATGCTCAATCGCTAGTATAACACACCGAGAGTTGTAGCCTACATGGGTATTTCGTACATGTTTTATTATTAATGCTTGGATATTCGTGTTGCTCTCGCTGAAAACAACACTTTCGTCGTCATGCCGCACCAGAATGAGTACAGAAATACGAGCTGGTCATGCATTAATTAATAATGTCAGAATTCACAGTTATATGGGATTGTTGCTACATGCTCCAACCTGGATGAACTTCGTGTATTTAATTCACGTATCGCCGGGATTGTTGCCACATGCTCTATTCTAGGTGAATTAGTAAGGTGAAGAAATATTCATCACTTATTAATGGCTTCATCTTTTGCAAGATGTTAGCGCATAATTTTGGCTTTTACAATTTCAAGCTCTTAAATGAAAATCCACCATCAACACTACTCTATCTCCTATCTTGAGATGAAAGTCGTATTGCTATATAGACTTTGATTATACACATTTGCTATTTCGGCGAGTTTATCTCGCGTATCTATTTCTCGAAATATGTGTTGGTAAGCTTTTTTACTAATGACGAAAGTCATATTAAGTTTCAATTACTTGAAAATGGCTTTGACAAAAATGGTTTGTGAATAACAATCATATAACGTCCTCTAAGAATGTTTCAATGATTGAAATGAGAGTTTAGAATATATAACCTTGGAAGGATATAAACATTATGTGGTAACACATATGTGTGTAAGTCCTTATTACTTGAACCAAAGTATGCGTATTTTTGCTGCTCAGAAAAACGGAACTAAAGTCAGGGCAGATCAAGACGCGCATTCATCCAAGTTCACGTTTCGTGAAAATCGATGGAGTTTGTGAACTGAAACAAACTCATTCCGGGTACTTAAGTCCGCGTACCAGTCTGCGTACTTAGGTTGGTTATTTTCTAAAAACGATTATTCGTGAACTTAAACTTATATAAACCAAGGAATGCATAATTGCAAACCGTGGCTATAAAGTTCATGAATTGATTCGAGTGAATCAAATCGTTTTTGCTTCGATTGTGTCTTGTATACTTCTCTAAGATCTAAGCAATTGAACAACTCTCTAACTAGTTCATTTGAGTTATTTAAACTAGTTGTGGTAAAGAAGAATATGGTTGATATGGAAGTGCTCATATGGATAACCATTTGGTTAACTAATGTTGAACAAACTAAGTGTACATGTTTGGGTATGGTTACACAAACCTAAATAAATGCATTTCATTTGTGTGTAACAAGCTAAGTTCGATCTAACGATTGAAAGATATTAACTTGAATCTAATCAAGTTTTCATCTAACAATGAATATTGAATGCTTTGTTACCAAGGTAACTTAGATTGCAAACCCTGATTTTAAAGTCTATATAAAGGAGAACTCTAGCAACTGGGAAACCTAATCCCCACACCTTTTGTGTGATACTAGTTGTATTAGCTAGAGTCGATTCTCCTTTAACCTTAGGTTTCTTCTCGAGACCCTGTAGGTTAACGACTTGAAGAATTCATTGGGATTGTGAAGCCAAACCCAACTATTTTCTCTGTAGTTGCGTGATCAGATCTTGCTATTTCTATCGTATTTGAGTACAATCGTAAGATTGGCTTGAGATTGATTTCTCCGATAGGAAAGATATAAAGAAGTCACAAACACCTTCGCTCTCATCGCTTTGTGATTCGTAATATCTTCTTTCGCTAGTCGATTAAGATTATTGTGAGGTGATTGATAATTCTAGGCTGTTCTTCGGGAATATAAGTTCGGGTTATCAATTGGTTCCTGTTCACCTTGATTTATCAAAAGACGGAACAAAATACTCGTAGTTATTTCTGTGGGAGACAGATTTATCTATTACCGTAGAATTTTATATGTGATACAGATTTGTTTATTAAAGTCTCCGACTTTGAGTCGTAGCAACTCTTAGTTGTGGGTAAGATCAGCCTAAGGGAATCAAGTGCATATTATCCCGCTGGGGATCGTAGACGTAAGGAGCGCAACGTACCTTGGATCAATGTGAGATTGATTAGGGTTCAATTACGGTCCAGCACCGAAGTTAGTTTGTAGTAGGCAAGTGTCTCGTAGCGTCTTAATACAAATGTGTTCAACTGACTAGGTCCTGTGGTTTTTCGCATTTGCGGTTTCCTCGTTAACAAAATTTATGGTGTCTATGTTATTTCTTTTTCGCATTATATTTTGTTATATAATTGAAATATAATAGGTTGTGCGTTGAATAGATCAATTGGGAAATCCAGCCTTTGGTTGTTGATTGAAATTGATTGATCCTTGAACATTGGTCTTTGGTACCGTTTAAGTAGTTTCTCTTGTATTCAATTAGACTCGCAGATTTCTATTTGCTTGAGTAAGTATTGAATCGAGAAAGTGAGATATAACTCTTTGATATACTTTTATTAAGATTGAGTCTGACTGTCTAGTAGATTCTCTTAAAAGTATATTGGAGTTTGTCCATACATAGACAAGCGAAATATTGGGTGTGGTTGTTAGACCCCCGCTTTTTCAATTGAGAGATTGAGAAATTCAAGAGAGATTTAGAAATTCCGTGTGAGTTGAAATGAGTTTGAAATATTTATAGAGAGGGGAAATTGTAGTCGTTGGATGAGGAACTGATGAGCGATGATCAAGTCAGCGAGCGACATAGTGACTGTCGCTGGCGCTGGAATGACCAACAAGCAATATTGTGACCATCTAGCTATAAACACTCTATCGCTCGCTGGAAAGTCTATCGTGTATACCTATATGTTATACTTGACATATAGGCATATATGTTTGGCACTTTGGCATACCCATAATGGGTGCTAAAGTGAGAAAATCAGATGTTTGACATGTGCATAGAAATAGGCCTAACCACCATTTATTCCCATTTAGCAATTATAAGGATGAAATTATACTTTTCAAAAAACATGTTTCATTCCCTCCAACCAAACACATCAACCAAATGCTATTCTGGAGCCGTATATCAAACTAATCGAACCCGACATGGTATTGATGTTATTCTTGAACCTTCTCAAGGTTATAAAATACTTATGAGTCAAAAAATTGTGTTTTTTATTCCACTATCAACCAAAAACGCTTGTTCACCGTTTACTTTATAATTGGATAAATTATTTCTGGAATCTATATCCTTCTACACAAATAGTCGAGAACATAACTAATAAAAATATTAACAAAATATCCACTTAAACTATACATCAAAAATGTGGAACACATTATTAAAAACATACACACAAAAACAACAAAAGCAAAATACAAGAAAATTTCTACATGGCATTAGAAGGAAGCATTTCGCTCAAGCAACTCACCGATATACAAATAAGTAGGATCCCCACCTTAAGGTTGAAGAGATAATCGATACATTCAATCAGGTATTATTGGTACTAGGAGTAACTGACTTCTATCAAATTCTTCTCAATGTATTCCGCAGGATGCTTTAGGTATTCCTGATATAGATTAAAAAAAATGCTTTGGTGCATGACATCCATGCTGCCACTTCCTAATTAAGCCACACCGATATCACATATTTTTTTGGGGAGGTTGACTAGAAAAACCCTGATTTTGGAAAGCGACTCTCTTTATATTGTTAACTTATGTAAAAAAAGTGCAGATTTACCTTGGTTTTCTGTTAACCTTCTTAGGGATATCGATGTTTTGTCACATATTTTACTTTCTTAGAGCTTCTCCAATGAAATGTATGTGAAGGAACATGTCTAAATCCATATAGGATGGACATTCATATTTTCTAAAAACTTCTCCAACCCTAACTTCTTAAACCAATGTGTAGATAATATTAGATATATGTAAGTATGTCAATAATGTGTGTAAGGTCAACATGTCAAGTCAATATCCCGTATTGTGTCAATAATGTGTGTAAGGTCAACAAGTCAAGTCAATATCCTGTATTAAGACATCTAATGATTGTCCATAAATACCTTGTAATATCCTTTCAGAGAGTTATCTGAAAATACTCTTTCTTTAATAATATTAGCTTCATATGTTTCTCATGGTATCAGACAGATGATCCTGAGCCAACAATTAAAACCCTAAAAACATCTTTTTCACAAATCTTTTCAACACACAAACAAGAATCAAACACATTTTCGTACACTTCTTTTCATGATTCAATATTTGCTTATCAACAATTTTTCATAACAAATTCAAGATCTGGTTCATTAACAATCTTTAATCAATATCTTTACGAATCCAGTTCATGTCATCTCCAACAAGGTCTGGTTCATCAACGATTGTTTATCGAAGAAGAAAATACATGGGTACCAATTCAAATTCCGCTGCTCAAATGGGTAATTCATCTGACTTTACTTTTCCGTTCACAAACATCTCAAATTTTGTTTCCACCAAATTAGGTCCAAATAATTTCTTGCTATGGCGTGATCAGATGGAAACTATCTTGATTTCCACTGATTTATATGGATATTTTTCTGGTGATATTCAAGAACCAGTTACGCAGATTGAAATTGATGGAATTTTACAACTCAATCCAGAATGGATTTTATGGCGCAAAATTGATTGTTTTGTTATTAGTTGTATTAAAGCAACTTTTACAGATTCTGTTTCTGGTGATGTTCTAGGCCTTACTAGTGCTAGACAAATTTTGGAATTTCTTGAAATTAGTTTTAGAAGCCAATTCATGGCAAGAAATAATATGCTTAGGAATCAACTACATAATATGAAGAAAGGCAATCTGACTATCTTGGTTTACTTGCATAATGTCAAGACTATAGCTGACTCTCTAGCATCAATTGGAGAAAAAGTTTGTGATGCAGATCTGGTCATGTATGTCCTCAATGGATAGGAAGGGCGTTTGATACATTTGTTATAGATTCACAAAATAGAAAGTCTCCTTTCACTTTTGCAGAACTTAAACCAAGGTTATTGAATCATGAGCAATGGCTTCTATAACAACAACATACTGTCAGTAATACTTATGATACTCAACATCCTACTGCTTTCTATGGTAGAAATGGAGCGAGTAATAATTCCAGTGGTAATGGCAGAGGCAAATCTAGAACTAGTGGAAATAATGGAAGTTTTAAATCCAATCTTGGCTATAATTCATCAAGAAATAATGGGAATACTTCATATCAAGGAAATGGTTCTTATCAAGGTAGTACTTCATATCAAGGAAATGGTTCTCATCAAGGCAGTTCTTCTGGTCAGGGAAATGGAAGTAATAATGCTGGAGGTAGAAGAGATTTTTCTACTGTTGATTGTCAGATTTGTCGTAAGAAGGGCCATTATGCTAGCAGATGTTACTTTAGGTATCATCCACTAACTTTTCCAAACTCTGCAAATGAAGCTCAACATGGGTCAAGTCAACAACAAGCCTTTGCTACCTTAAATGAAGAAAGTCCTTATTCTGATCCTTTGATGAGTGCCAAATAGTGCATATTTATACATCTTTTATTGGCATTTTACTCATCTTTTGCGCTTATAAATCGATATTATCCCATATTCGTATTTTCCTTGTTTTCAAGAATAAATATTTGTATTAATTAATTTTGTGTTTTTAGGTAATAAATAAAGCTTGGAGAATCCGAGGAGCCAAAAGAGCGAAGAATTGGAGTCAACATCTATGGAGCAGATAGCCAAAGCTCCGCGCGCTAATCGTTGCAACCCGGCCAAGGGAGACTTGGGCTAGAGCTACCCGCGACCCGATCCGAGCCCGTCCACTCCAAACCGTTGAGATCTCTCTCATCCACATCCTACGGTCGCTACAGCCTCCTCATCAACCTCGATGTACTCGCAACATTCATCGTATCGCTCCAAAACCTATTACCTCTCTCACGTTAAGATCTTCTCCAACCAATCCGACGCTCGCTCCATCGGGCCTCATCAAAGCTTCGATGTCTCCGCCCCACAAAGAATCTCCCAACACCTATACCCTATCGACCCATCTCTTTCCTCCTCCTTCTTCTCTTTCTTCTCGAGCAACTCCTCGCAAACCCCTTCCCTTCTTCCCCGACACGGAGCGTAGCTCCGCAAAACCCCTCACCACCACCATCTCTCTTCCGTCACCATCACCCGTACCGAGTCTCGCCACCAACAACTCATGCATAGCCCGCTCCCTAGTTTAGATTATCTATTACATAGCTCTCAACCCTAGAAGCTAAATGATAGATAATTGAAACTAGGGTTAGCCAACAACCAAAGCATGGAGCGCAGAGACGAATTGACAGAGGCGTAGATTCGAGAGTATGGGTTCGATTTACTTTTAATTAATTTCAATTTTTAAAGAATTAGGGTTTTTGCTTTGGGAGATGAACTGCATGTATAAATAGAAGTTGTAGAACATGTTTTTGAGACGCCTGGATTAGCAGTCTTGCATCAATTAGATTTAATTTCTGCTTTAATTTAGTTTGCTAGGGTTTCATGAAACCCTAATTCCATGTATGAATTCAATTCAGTTTGTGTTGTCTTGAGTGCTTAAATTTAAAGATAACTTCAATCTTAATACTCAACACTTTACTCTCACAATGGATACTTTAATTAGATCCATTGTAGTTAGACTACAACCTGTTGTTGTATTATGTACTCAACCTTTAGGCCCTAATGCTTAATTCCCTTGACCGGTTGTGCTTAATTAGACAACCAAAGGCTCGGGTTAGTAACTTAACCGATATTGAGTATCACAAGGAGAAACTCCTTAGATAGGTGATGGAATTGACACACCTCACTTGTCTACCATAGGAACAAGAAAACTCCAATCTAGTTGAACACATACTAGAACCAAGTGGTGGAATGAAGACCCAAGCACCCCTTTTGTCATCGCTTTCTTAGTTTAGGTTCACTTAGCTCAACATTAGCCGTATCGGCACAACATATCTTCTCGTCACTTTGTTTACCACTTGAAGTCGTTTGCAAAACTTTAGATCACATATAAGAGCACACCCTAGTCCTTGTGGGATCGACCCGTACTTGCCGCGCCTCCAATAGACGCCGTGCACTTGCGGATTACCCGTAGGCCATTAAATTTACCCATCTTTCGGGCCTACTAAGTTTTGCGCTGCGTGGGGACTTGGCGCGTGCCTTGCTGATTTTTTTGCTTGCTTCATGAGTTGCAAATCATCCTTGTACATATTTGCTTTACATTTTGTTTTAGCCGTAATTTTTTCTTCACCGAACTTTGACCCCGTACATATTTATTTTGAGTTATTTGCTTTAATCCTTTATCAAGATAGTGTAGTTGTTAGTGTTCTTATTGTTTGCATCTTTAATGCATCTTAGTTAGTTCATCATATTTGCACATCCGCATCTTACCTAGTAATGTCATTTAGTGTAACCATCCCGTAATAACCCCGCATATAGTTTGCTTTCCCCGTAATTTATAACTTGTTTTAACCTTTGCATCATAGCTTCCTCGTTGTAGTTTCATAGCTCTCGCATCATCCTCTCGCACATTGTTCCTTTTGTTGCATCTTACTTCTTGACCCGAGCTATAAGCCTCTCGAGCCGTAGCTTAGTGTCACTTGCCACTTCTCCCGTGTCGTCCAACTTAGCCCGCCCTCCGATAACTTAATGTGCATCACTGTCATATTTTGCATTGTAGGCATACCATTTGTATTGCCTTCTTGCACTGCCTCTCGAGAGCTCCCTTGATTGCATCTCGGTGCATATCATTTGCATATCATTTGCATCTCAAAGGCATAATGCAAAACCGAGGACCGACTTTCTTCAAGCAAATGTGTACCTTCTATGCTACTTGGCCGTTTCTTCTTTGAGCAACCAAGACTCCGAACTCCGTTGAACTTGTCTTGTGCTTGCAGGCAGCCGCCGAGCAAGCCCAAGGAGTGGGAGAAAAGCGCAAGGGGCCCGAGTCACAAAACTCGAGCACATTCGTGTGATCACCCCCGAGCCGTGGAATGAGGTAGGCCTACCAATTTGCTTGATAACGTAGTTACCTTGCTAGGTGATCACACCTGAGCTGCATATTGCATGACAACCTGAGCAGCCCCTGCCATTCATGGTATTCATGTGAGTGGTTCAATGCTAGTTGATGATGCTCTGATTTTGTGCTAAGCATGCTATACTTTGTTTGAAATCTTATCTGAACCACCACTGTGTCGAAACAAGTATTGTATGGCCTGAGCATACTTGAGAGCATAACCTCCTGTGATGTAACCCTTGTGCATGCTTGACCTTGTATGAGACCTAGAATGAGCTATCTCGCCTTGCATTGTTGGTACATTAAACTCTAAAACTGAATGGGCTGACACACCGTGGCATGATAATTTCCGTCCATCTACCCCGCCACTTGCTAGCCCCGAAGCCGCAAGTTTGAGCCAAGTTGCAATCAAGGCCTCGTAAATTGAGCCAAGTCTCGAGCCAAGTCTCGGGCATAACCCCGAGCATGTTTTGCATCCGTGAACCTATGATGTGTCAGGCAATATCGTGGTAATTGTGAAAAGCTAGATCACCTAACCTCCGGCCCTGCACTGTGAGTTAGGCGCATTTCTGAGCCGTGAGTTGTGCAATCTAAACCTTGTAATTTGTGCAACCTAAACTCGCGAGCTAGGGCAATAGTGATCTCGTGCGCGTGAATGAACCAAACCTCGTATGTTAACCCCGAGCTACCACTACCCCGAGCTCAATCGTACCTCACCGCCACTGGCCGAATCGAGCAAAGCTCAAGCCCGGTCTATCCGGCAAGCCGAAACCTCAGGCAGTGGGGATAACCAAAACTAGGCCTACCAAGGTCGAACCCAGGCCCACTAGGCATTTCACAAATCAATCGGGCTCGTTAACTTGCCACTTTGAGCCGAAACCCCAACCCTTGGGCTCAACATAAATCGAATCGCGAGCCCATGGTCTCATTGGCCGATCAACACAACCCGAGCCGGGCTTACACCAAAACTCAGCCCAACTCAATCCACTTCGGGGCTATACATTTTTCAACTTGACCGGGGCTTTTGCACTCTTCCACCGGGCTAGTTAAACCCACATCTCGTTAATGACTCATTAGCCGAGCTTTCTCACCTGGCCGCTTAAGCTAAACCTATTGGTCAGTCTCAACAACTGAGCCCACATAACCTCTCGGGCTGGGCTTAAACCAAATCAATCCCACACACTGGTCAAGCAAACCTTTAAATACCAAGCCCATATTAGCTAAATCGTTGGGCCATCGCACAAAAACCGAGCCCAACTCACATTTCGCCGGGCTGTCCACACCCATCGAACCCAACCTGGCCGCAACCAAATTGAAGCCCAAATCTTGAGCCGTGCATTTGCACTTAGACTAAACAAATGGGCTTAAACCAAACAGAGCCTCACGCTCCAATGGGCCATATTTTCCCAACAAACCAAAAACCCATTTAAACCAAATTTTCCCACAAAACCAAACAATCACGCCCACACAAACCCTCCCACATAAACCAAATTCCCATTTAAACCAAAACCCCAACAAACCAAATTCCCACATAAACCAAAGCCCATTTTCATGTTGATGTTTCTTTACATTATTTTTTTGGGTTAACCCTCAACTTTTTAGGACTTGTTAAATTTTCTTTTCTTGATTCGGTTGAGTCTTCTTGCACATATATTATGCTAATCCGATATGATCTCCGTTGAGAATGTTGGATTTTGCCTTGACGAATGAAGCTCAACCTTGCTCTTGCCGACATCCGGTAATCTCTTCCCTTTTTATCTTTTCAGCATAGTTCTCGTGGTACGTGACTGTTTAAATTTTTCCTATCTGTGACACATTGAGGACAATGTTTGATTTAGGTTTGGGGGTGCATTTGCATTTAGTCTTTTATTTTATTTAGAGTTTTTAGTCTTTTATTTTACTTTTTATTTAAAAAAAAAAAAAAAAAAAAAAAAAAATATTGTAGTTTATTTTCTTATTTTTGCTACCACCATGGTAAAGAAGAATTTAAAAAGAAAAATCCAAACAACAAGGAAATTGAGTATAAAAGTTAAAAAAATTGTCAAGTTTTGTGAAGATTAGAAGTTCGTCATCAACAATTGAAGACCGAAGACCGAAGATTGAAGACGTTTCTATGGTTCTTATGAGAGAGTGATATTAATTGCCAATCGGGTAAGAAGTGAGTGAGTACTCCCACCCCTTACTAATGGTTGATTTTCCTTTCTTAGAGATCATTAGAAAAAGATTCTTTTTGTCCACACTTTTGTGGAGTCTCCAGATTTTATTTCGGAAGGTTATCCTTCTTACCTACAACGTGTGCGGGATTTCTCTCTTTATTCCCGCCTCGCACACATGAGAGACTAAAAGCGATCTTTTTGAGTGCAATTATCATAAAACCCTAATGGTGAGGCGAAGTTGAGACTTATGATCACAATCGAATCCGAATTCTTTCATATGGTATGGTTACTTCTCAAAGACTTAAGGATGAGAATGCGTTCTTCGATAGTTCTAACTTCACATTACTAGCATGCGAAACTCTATGTCCTCATAGCTTCTTGGAGGCTTGGGACTCTTTTACACTCTGAAGTTGGAGAAGGTTTTGTGGGTACACCTGCGGTAAACCCTCACGAGACTACAACTCGTCCACTAGGGACACCTAGGGGTTTAAAGGCTTAGTGCATACGCTAAATGCATTCGAGAGACCTGCGACGGGGGTATAGTTAGGATTTCTTATTTTTTGTTTCACTTGAGGACAAGTAAAATTCAAGGTTTGGGGGTATTTGATGAGTGCCAAATAGTGCATATTTATACATCTTTTTATTGGCATTTTACTCATCTTTTGCGCTTATAAATCGATATTATCCCATATTCGTATTTTCCTTGTTTTCAAGAATAAATATTTGTATTAATTAATTTTGTGTTTTTAGGTAATAAATAAAGCTTGGAGAATCGAGGAGCCAAAAGAGCGAAGAATTGGAGTCAAGCATCTATGGAGCAGAGATAGCCAAAGCCCGCGCGCGAATCGGGCTTGCAACCCAAACAAGGGGAGACTTGGGCTAGAGCTACCCCGCGACCCGGATCCGAGCCCGTCCACTCCAAACCGTTGAGATCTCTCTCATCCACATCCTACGGTCGCTACAGCCGCATCATCAACCCTCGATGTACTCGCGCAACACCAGATCGCTCCAAAAACCGGCTACCTCTCTCAGCCGTTAAGATCTTTTCCAACCAATCCGACGCTCGCTCCATCAGTCTCATCAAAGCTTGATGTCTCCGCCCCACAGCAGAATCTCCCAACACCTATACCCTATCGACCCATTCTCTTTCCTCCTCCTTCTTCTCTTTCTTCTCGAGCAACTCCTCTGCAAACCCCTTCCCTTCTTCCCCGACACAGAGCAGAGCTCTGCAAAACCCTCACCACCACCATCTCCTCTTCCGTCACCATCACCCGTACTCGCCCGCCACCAACAACTCATGCATAGCCCGCTCCTAGTTTAGATTATCTATTACATAGCTTCTCAACCCTAGAAGCTAAATGATAGATAATTGAAACTAGGGTTAGCCAACAACCAAAGCATGGAGCGCAGGAGACGAATTGACAGAGGCGAGATTCAGAGAGTATGGGTTCGATTTACTTTTTAATTAATTTCAATTTTTAAAGAATTAGGGTTTGCTGTTTTGGGAGATGAACTGCATGTATAAATAGAAGTTGTAGAACATGTTTTTGGAGACGCCTGGATTAGCCAGTGCTGTCAATTAGATTTAATTTCTGTTTTAATTTAGTTTGCTAGGGTTTCATGAAACCCTAATTCCATGTATGAATTCAATTCAGTTTGTGTTGTCTTGAGTGCTTAAATTTAAAGATAACTTCAATCTTAATACTCAACACTTTACTCTCACAATGGATACTTTAATTAGATCCATTGTAGTTAGACTACAACCTGTGTTGTTGTATTGCAGACTCAACCTTTAGGCCCTAATGCTAATTCCCTTGACTGGTTGTGCTTAATTAGACAACCGTGCTCCGGGTTAGTAACTTCAACTGATATTGGAGTATCACAAGGAGAAACTCCTTAGATAGGTGATGGAATTGACACACCTCACTTGTCTACCATAGGAACAAGAAAACTCAATCTAGTTGAACACATACTAGGAACCAAGTGGTGGAATGAAGACCCAAGCACCCCTTTGTCACCGCTTTCCTTAGTTTAGGTTCACTTAGCTCAACATTAGCCGATATCGGCACAACATATCTTCTCGTCACTTTGTTACTACCACTTGAAGTCAGTTAAGCAGCCTTAGATCACATATAAGAGCACACCCTAGTCCTTGTGGGATCGACCCGTACTTGCCGCGTCTCCAATAGACGCCGTGCACTTGCGGGTATACCCGTAGGCCATTAAATTTACCCATCTTTCGGGCCTACCATCCTTCTACATCAGCTGCTTCTCATTGGATATCAGAATCTGGTGCTACTGCACACATGACTGGAGATGAACATTTGTTGCAGAATACTTCAAGCTACAAATGGAAGGACCATGTGCAAGTTGGTAATGGTAAGTCTCTATCTATTACTTCTATTGGTACTTCAAATATTCAAACACCCACAACTAATTTCAGAATGAATCAAGTTTTACTAGTCCCTGCTATGAAGCATAACTTACTTTCAGTAGCAAAGTTTACAAAGGATAACTCTTGTTATTTCAAGTTTTATCCATATGGTTATGAAATTAGGGATTTATATTCTGATGCTATTCTTGCTCATGGTAAAGTAGTTAATAATTTGTATCCAATTGTGCATATGCCTAGAGGTCAATATTCTTTTTCTGCTACATTAGCAGCTTTTCCTTTAGTCTGGCATGCTAGGTCATCCATCCAATCAAATTTTGCAAGAACTACATTCTGATAATCAAATTGTTTTAAACTTTTCACTTCCTTCTACATTGTGTCATCCTTGTCAGCTTGCTAAGAGTAAAAAGCTTCCTTTTCAACTATCTCCATCACATGCACAAAAACCTTTAGCTCTTATTCATTGTGATGTTTGGGGACCTACTATTCCTTATATCAAAGGTTATAAATATTATATTTTGTTTGTTGATGATTTTAGTAGGTTTCATTGGATTTATCCAATGGAACTAAAATCTGATGCTTGTCAATGTTTTCAAAATTTTAAAACTCATACAGAAACTCAATTTTCAACAAAAATTCTTGCTATTCAAGTTGATGGTGCAGCTGAACTTGTTAAAGGACCATTTCAGGTCTAGTTACAATCTAGTGGTATTAATATTAGAATATCCTGTCCAAACACACCAGAACAGATTGGCCTTGCAGAAAGAAAGCATAGGCACATTACTGAAATGGGTAATACATTCTTGTTTAACTCTTCTTGTCCAAAATATTTTTGGTATGATGCTTTTCTCACTGCTACTTATCTAATAAACAGAACTCCTACAGTTTTACATTTCAAATCTCCTTTTGAAGTTTTGTTTGGTGTTCTTCCAGATTATACTTTTCTTAAAACTTTTGGAGTTGTTTGCTATCCTAATCTTGCTCATTCAAGAGCAGATAAACTGTCTCCAAAATCGGTGAAATGCATTTTACCGGTTATAATCCTCTTCATAAGGGCTATAAGTGTTATAACTCACTAAAAACTTTATATTTCCAGGCATGTTGTTTTTCTAAATCAGTTTTATTATGCCACTCCAAATTCTGTTTTAGATTTACCTTCTTTTTCTTGTATTTCATCTCCTTCTGTGGTTGAACCTCATTCTGTTTCTTCACATGAAACTGTACCATCTAATACTATGGTTACTAGGTCTAAAAAGGGTATTTCAAAACCAAAAATTTATCCAGATCATGTTTCTCATATGTCTGTAAAACATCCTTTGTCTGCACATTATACAACATTGTTAACTACTTTGTCCGAGCCTAAGAATTTTAGAGAAGCTATCAAGAATCCTGATTGGCAAGTATCCATGAAAGATGAATATACTGCTTTGATGAATAATGATACATGGAAGTATGTTGCACCTGAGTCTCATATGAATATCTTAGGTTCTAAATGGGTGTATAGGATTAAACAAAAATCTGATGGTACTATTAATAAATTAAAATCAAGATTGGTTGCTCAAGGTTATAACCAACAGGATGGGACTGATTTTAATGAGACTTTTAGTCCAGTTGTTAAGTCTCCAACAGTAAGGGGTTTTCTTTGTTTATCTATTACTTACAATTGGCCAATTAAGCAATTGGATGTAAGTAATGCTTTTCTACATGGATATTTGGATGAGAATGTTTATATGTCACAACCACAGGGGTTTCTCAATCCAAATTATCCTTCTCATTATGTGTGTCAACTTAAAAAGAGTTTATATGGTCTTAAACAAGCTCCTAGAGCTTGGTTCTTCAGGTTCAACACTTTTCTTATCAAGTATGGTTTCAAGAAGTATGTTTATGACAATTCCATGTTTGTCAAGTCTTCTTCAGACGGTATTCTTATTTTACTTTTGTATGTGGATGATATATTGTTAACTGGGAGTTCTTCTAAGCAAATTGATAATGTTATTATTTCTTTGAAGACAGAGTTTGCTATGAAAGAGTTAGGGGACTTAGCCTTTTTTTCTGGGTTTTGAAGCTGTCAGAAGCACTGATTGTATTGTTTTAACTCAAAAGAAATATACATTAGAGTTGTTAACTAAGGCAAATCTGTTAGATTGTAAGCCTTGTGATACACCAGTGGTCAAGTCTAGTATACTTTCGATACATAATGGTGTTAAACTTGATGATCCGGCTGCTTATAGGACTCTTGTAGGTGGTTTACAATATCTCACAGTCACAAGACCAGATATATGTTTTGTCAGAACTACGTTTCTCAATTTATGCATTCTCCTCCGACCGCATCTTCAATTGGTTAAGATAATTTTAAGGTATTTAAAGGGTACTATTGGTCTGGGTATTTCTTTGAGAAAATGTGATTTGTCAACTTAAAAGCTTATGCTGATTCTCGATTGGGTTACGCCCGATATAAGAAGGTCAACCTCTGGTTTTGCGGTGTTTTTGGGTTCTATTTGGTTTCCTGGTCTTTGAAAAATCAACCTACAGTGTCTAAGTCCTCTGCAGAAGCTGAATGCAAGTGTCTCTCTGTTGCTGCTGTTGAGTTAAAATGGTTTTCTTATTTGTTAGCTGATTTACAAATTGTGGTCAAGTCTGTTTTGCTTTTGTGTGATAATACAAGTGCTCTGGCTTTGGCATCTAATCCGGTTTTTCATGCTAGGACCAAGCATATAGAGATTCAATATCATACTGTTAGAGAGCTTGTAGAGGATGGCTTCTTACAACTTTAACACATTTCATCAGAAGAGCAATTGGCAGATATTTTTACTAAGGGATTGTGTTCTCCTACCTTCTCCAGATTGCTGCATCAATTGTTAGAGCTACCTTCGCATCTTCTTCCGTATCTTCTACTGTCTCGATTTCGTAACTTCCTTCTTAGTTTTTTTTTTGTTTACAACTTTTCTGTTTTTCAATGTGATCTCTGTTAGTATCACCTTGAGGAGTGTATATTAGATATATGTAAGTGTGTCAATAATGTGCGTAAGGTCAACATGTCAAGTCAATATCCTGTATTGTGTCAATAATGTGTGTAAGGTCAACATGTCAAGTCAATATCCTGTATTAAGACATCTAATGATTGTCCATAAATACCTTGTAATATCCTTTCAGAGAGTTATCTGAAAATACTCTTTCTTTAATAATATTAGCTTCATATGTTTCTCAGATGAGGTGGTATAGTTTTGGTTAGAGGATGTCAAAACCAATGTCTAAAACTAGACATGCACTTAGACAATGTCTTCCCATCCAACTCAACATTTTCCCATAAAATCAATGCAATAATAAATATAGAAATGATTTTAATCAATCATTAAACGATTTATAATTTATGTGTCGGAAATGTTTATATTTTTTTACTCCTCATATTTAGGAAATTATAACCTTATATAGAAATTTTATTTCAAGAGGATGTCTTTTAACTATGGTGCCACATGAAATACACACCAACCATTAGAGAAGCTCTTAATGTTTGTCCATCGGTTTAGGGAGTGTAATAGCTGATGTGCTAGCTAAAAAAGTTACAAATGATAAATTATTGGTGATGGGGAGGGCCTTCCCAAGACTTGTAGAGCCCAGCTAGTTAGCAGTGTAATGAATTCCGTTTACCAAAAAAGGGAAAATAACACGAAAATTGGAAGTGGGTTAGTAATGAGCATACGCACCGCACTGAGGGAGGAAAGAGAAGGTTTGAATAACAAACATTAAAACATTCGAACTTTTTGGTTTAGGACGATGGAAACCTCCGTTAAGTGTCTGGCTAATGAGAGGAGGAGGAACGTGCACCCGCGGGTGCACAAAGTTGGACTCTACAGGAGGAAGGAAAATCAATAATCAAGCAAGTAATAAACACTATATATAGTTATATACTGTGGTACTATAATACATGTCATTCAAAAATGATACAAGGAGGGCGAATGAGATGTGGAGGTCATGTTTTGCTAAAGGGTTCTTCTGCACCAGTCTTGAAAGGCTTTTCGAAGATCTGGACAGTTCTCACCGTACTTCAAGAAACATCCATACCACGCCAACGCAAACTCCGCTGATATTTTCCGGAAGTTGTAATATTGCCCTCTCAATATTTTCTTCCACCACTTGGGGATCAAATGATTCAAGTTTTCGTAAGCGAGAGTAATCATCAACTAGTGGCTGAAACCATGTCTGTAATAGCAGCTGACGGGTGCCCTTTGCTAGAAGGATTTCCCATTTCCTATGCCAACAAGCAATCGTGTTGTTATGCAGCTAACGAGATGGGAGAGCGCGTCCCTGGTTTTTGTGTGCAGGTTTGCAAGCTCTTGTTGGTTAGCCCACATCAATGCAAACCTCAGCTGCATGTCTATCTTCCAGAATGTCAAGCAACCATAAAGGTTATCGGTTTCTAGAGATATTTGTTCGTCCACTCGGGGATCGTAACTCTCCAGGCTGTGATTTTTGGCCATCTTAAATAGAACCGACAATGAATTTAAACAGCTTTGACATGAGGATAATATATATTTGTTGCATGTTTTAGCTAAATCCACGTCACTAAAAAGACTGTTGTTTGCTCTTAAAAGTTTCAGCACCAACGATTTCCCCTCACGTCGACCTTCATCTTCCTTGGTCTTAAGAACCACCTCCATGATTTGGGCAAGCGAGAGGGACAGGACGCGTCCGAACCTACAACCCACTGGACAGCAGCCCCTAAGTATTTTAAAGATGAACGCACAACCAGCTGGACAGCCCTCCAGTATTTTAAACATGTATGTACGCATGTCTGGATACAAATTAATTCAAGAACCTGCAAATGTAAGAGTCAGTAGAAGATACTGATATTGCTCATGCATGACCTAAATAAAGGGGACTAATTATATAACCTGCAAATAGAGTTGTCAATACACATCAATCACTAGCAACGACACAATTGCCAAACGCATAAAGAAAGCAAACTTAGCATCATAATACTCACACTCAAGAGTTGAACCTGGAACCCGAATGCCGAAGGATCCGGTGTCAACAAAAACGGGCGAACTAAAGAAGCAATAACAAGCACGGAATCCATAACCTTTGCTTGTGAAGAGTATTTAATACTACTCGCAATACCCATGCAATCTTTTCTTTCATTCATGCAACTCCTGAATCTTACGAAACCGATAAAGAAAGAAAGAAGCAGAATCAAATCAAAAGTGTGTAATGATTGATAGAATCTTAACAATGGTATGACAGGACTCGCTGCATATTCTAAAAGTGGGAACATAGTGGATAGATGTTTGTTTAAGAACGGGATGAGGTATACAAATACTAGAATACATATCTCCGCAGCTGAAAATTTTGAAGTATTTTTTGAAGCAGTGGTATATTCACGTAAAAAGGTTGCCTTACTGATTGTATTCCTTGATGCGAACGAGTTAGTGTATTGTACGGTTTTAGGTGAAAGAAATTGGAGTTTGTGTTTCTGGCCGGTGATTCGAAGAGGATAAGGGAAAGAGCAAGGAACGCTGATCATAGATGACAAAAGAATTTGGGTTTTCTGAAGGTTTGCTGTTGATATGATGGATTGGAGCAAGACGGAGCAGGTGAACGCAAGAAGAAGAAGCCATAGCGCTTGCTGCTCACTTGGATGCCTAAAAGTTTTGTTTGTGGTCTTATGGTAGAGACGATGAGCAAGCGAGCGGCGGTGAATTTGCTATAGATAGGGCCTATATAGGCTACTCAACTAGAGTTGTCAGCCGTTAAAAGACTTCCTGGGAAACTACGATTCAGTCCAAATTTACCAAATTACTTTCTGGAAAAACATTGTTATTTTGGGTAACTTTTAAAAGCACTATTATTGCTGAACTGCACTTTTGCAAGGAGTATATAAGGCTATTTCGTCTGGAGTCATCGAGTGTGAGCAGTGGAACGTGGTGGATTAACTTAAATCTTGACATGTTGACGAAGGAGTCAGCTAGCTAGGAAAGTGTGAAAGGAACAAGCGAGTAATAACAAAGAAAAGCCAGAGAGAAAGAGAAACCATCACAGTGAGGTAATTTTCAGAATACATCAATGGAGCTCAATGTATGAATAATTTAGGTGCACGTGCATCTCTTTCAGAGATTTATTCACTAACTGCGAAGTGCGAAGCTGTAATTGGTGCAATCTACGAGTGTGTTTTATTTTGTTAGAGCATCTCCAATGCTAGAGGTCAAGGTCATCCTATGTAGAGGTGTTATGTATACCTTTTGGTTGTGGGTTATTCACTACATGACAAAAAAAAATTAAATATAACACTTTCTACCTAAATTTTATCTCCAATCTCTAAGGTACTACCTTACACTTTTTATTTAAATTAAGAGACAAAAGATGATGTGGACTTAAGACCTAGGGTCATGAAGAAAGTCTTATTTCCACCTTCTCCTTTACCCCCAATAAGCCCATGTCATCTTTTTCTACGACCTCCACACTTGCATTGAGATAAAACTTTGGTGCAAAGTCTTAAATCCTAGGTGTCATACTAATTTAAGACCTTTACCCCTTGCATTGGAGATGCTCTTAGGGCCTTGTCTCTTTCTTCATGTTGTGCATTTTTTTTTTATTTTTTACTCCCTCCGTCCCCAATATATAGGCGGAGAAATGGGTTTCTATTAGAATAAATTTTTTTTTTTTTGATTTCTTACATATTCATCCTCTTTCCTGTTTTACCCTTTGTACAATTTCCAATATTAGAAACATTACCTTAATTATAGTGATAACTAGCTATAATAAATAAGGGTAACGTATTGAAAAACCCATCTTGGAAATGAAAATCCGCCTACCTAATGGGACTACAAATTTTCAAAACTCTACCTATATAATAGGGACGGAGGGAATATTTTTTATTTTCTTCTTTTTAATAAGATTCAATACTTTCCCGAGGGAAAAAAAAAAAACAAGAAAAGAACTTTTGAAAGAATCTTGATTGATGGGGACTGAAGCCGAGACAAAATAAAACGGTCGTAAAAAAGACCTTACTGTCTGCTCTAGATTCTGAGTAGTTACAGCTATTTCCTCTCGAAGCATAGTAATTTCTTTTGGATCATATTATTGAATCATTTGGTTCTCTTGGAATCAGTTCGATTCTTAGTTCTACACACGTCTTTTTTAGGATCATACCACTTCTATGAAAGGCTCGTAATGCTGCATCTCTTCCGAGACCAGGACCTTTTATCATGACTTCTGCTTGTATGTCGTTTGGGACTGAGGCAAGCTGGCCCGACGCCCGAGCTTATTGCAAAGAAAGAAGCTGTGAAATGGGCTAATATGCTGGGCTACAGAAAAATCATCTTCTGAGTCTCATAGCCAGTTGGTAGGAAATCTACAGATGAAACGGTGAAACCAATCCTAGACTCTAGTGTTCATTGGGTTAACCAATGGATTGTCCTTGAAGTTAAAAATGTTCTTAAAAATGAACTTAAAAATAACTAAATAAGTAGTGGCTTGTAAGCCCATTAATAGGTGGCAGTGACAATATTTGAAATTGCAAACTCTTTAGCTAATAAAGCTTAGAGAGGATGAATCTTTTTTTTTTTTTTTTGAGAAACACACTATTGCATTAACTTAAAAGGAAAGTACAAACGTCGGTTAAAGGTTCTTTCCTCAACAAATTGTCCGTAAAGGAGGAATAGAAACCCATGAAGTTTTCAAGTAGAACTTTCTAGCCCGACGTGCAAGCCGGTCAGCAAGTTTGTTTTTGAGTCTCTTAAAATAAACAACATTAAAACTAAAACGACTAGAAAGGGAAATCCGACATTCTTCTAATAGATCGCAGCAGTGCCAATCTATATCACCTTTGCCTTCCTTTACGAAATCCACCAAATGAAGGCAGCCACTAACAAAAAGGACTTTAATAAGATTCATCTATTCTGCCCAAGAGATAGCCAAAAGTGAAAAATAATAGAACCCCCCTACTTTATGGGTTCAATATATAGAAGCCCCACTAAATGGATCCTCCCCTATCAACTCCATACTTTCACTTTTTAATATTTCTAGGCCTAGAACTTTAGATTTCAGGGCTTGGTAATAAAGTTTAGGGTTTGGGGGAAATTCGTAATACCAAGAATGCCCTTTAATGTATATACCTAATGAAATAGGCTATAGGTTTCATTTCCAGATTCATTTTCATTTTCACTTTCTCTCACTTCTCTTTCATCTCTGCTCTGAAGAAATTTAGGGTTCTTTCATCAAACCGAAGAAAACGATTGCAGAGAGCAAGAAAACGATTCTCGTTCCATCGAGAAAATCATGGCACCATAGTTAGAGATCTCTGAAAACAAACTACCAGGAGGAATTTTAACACAATCGATCCGTAAATTACTACCTAGATCTTCTTCGGCAGATATGTCACCGAAGATGAAATCAATCAAATAGATTGATACTGAAAACACTCATCCTTCAAATCCAAATGTTCAGTTAGATAATGATTACATTTCTTCTCCAGTTATAAAAAAATCACCACTGAAATCAGTTAGTTTTTAGAGAGACGTCTTAGTTTTAGATCAGCAAGTTGATAAATCAGCCGCTCTTCCTCCTGATCCATCAGTGAAGGTACAATCATCTTTCAGATTCATATATATTTATTTCTTTTTGGCCTATTTCCACTCAAATTTTGGGTTGATTGGATTCTGATTTTTGTTGTTGTTGTTTTGATAGATTATTGCAAAAAGAAGACCTGTTAGCTGGCGTGAGAGAGATCTTCCGACTGTTCGTAAAGTTAGCCATACTTCAATTTCTGTGGAAGATCGCGTGTTTAATTTTGATTCTGTTGTTGATTCAACTTCTACACATGTATGCCCTAATTTTGAGGGAAACTTAGCTACCATCCATATTTGCTTTAATTGCATATATGCTTACATCTAATTATGTGGTTTATGTGCTTTTTCCCTGATTTCTTCATTTCTTTCTTCTAGAAATTATGGATTTTACTTTCCGTAAAAATGCATTTGGCTCGGTTGATAAATAAGGGCAAACATAACTTGATTTGGTCGATTTGTATATCTCAGAACACATCTTCCAATTGGTGGGGGTTCCAAGTAGTAAATGATTCCTTGGCTAGTTATAACACTATAGTCTTATCCTATGGACAAGTATTAGAAAGTTGCTACATATTGTCTTTGCTTTCTCGATTGGATTCCTAGATTTTGCTTAGGGTTTGAATTTTGATTTAATATGTCTAACTATTTCATTATATGTCGGTTACAAAGACAGGCGTGGCAAAACTTATACTATGTGGGGTCCTCCGAAGCTATGGTTGAAGGTCACTCACCAAGTAGCAACCAGGGCATTGTTCCTCGTATCTTCAGGATGCTATTCTCAGATTCAAAGAGTATGATTGCTTTTCTCTCATTTTTGTTTTAGATTTAAATTGAATTTTGTCTTTCCTTTCCAGATGTTAGGTTCACTTATTTGTTTCTTATATTGTTAGGAACAAGAAAACTCTGGAGAGAAGCAGGTCAATTATCAGTGTCGATGTTCGTTTCTGGAAGTAAGCTTTGACTGCTTATTTTTCCTTCATAATGAAGTAATAGTTTAGCTTTACACATACTCTGTGGTGTATAAGCTATTAACATTTTGTTGTTTTTACAGATATATATAATGAGAAGATAGGTGATTTACTTGATCCCATGCAGCGAAACCTTAAGGTGGATATGTTCGGCCAATTAGTCACTCTCTTAAGCTTTCCTTTAGAAGGTCTTGGTTCTCTTTTTCCTTTTCATGGCAATTCTAATTTTGTTTCTTCTTCTGTTTTCTGTTATGCTATCACTCTCTATTCACTTGTAATGTTGGATGCCAAGTATGTTGTACTAGCTTTTCAGTTATTTAAACTTGAAATCATAGGTTTTCGTTATCTTAGATGCTTATTTTGTGTAAAATTCAAGCGATGTACAAAAGAGACAAGCTGAAAATGAGCTCATAGTCAAGATTTGACAGGTTCAACGGATTATCAATGAGCTCGAGAGTCAAGGTACGTCCTTACTTTAAAGAGTTGAAATTATTGTGAGTTTAATCTTTAGCTTCTAGCTTATGTTCTCATGTGTTGTTGATATTTCGATACTCGCATCATAAATTTATAATGATTTAAACCAGCAATAATCAACATTACTTATTTCAAAGAGAAAATTTCTTAGATATACAACCCTTTCCAAAATGTGTATGATTCCCTGACTAGCATTGACAGACTATGGATGTGTAACTAGTAGTTACACATGCTAATTAGATAAGTTACACAAGCTAAATGGATGTGTATCTACTAGTTACACATGCTAATTAGATGTGTAACTTATAGTTACACATGCTAATTTGATAGGATATGCATATGCAGTTCCTAGAGGCATACCTGCTGATCTTATTGAAACTCGTCTATTGATCTACTGGTTTTGTGTTATTTTATGCAGGGAAACACATTAGGAAGTTGGTTAAAGATGGATTCATCAGCTGCAAACCAACTCAGATTGACTCTCGATCTCATGCACAAAGAATGACAAAAGCCATGTGTTAGTTTAGGCCTTCATAAGAACAATTGGATTGGCCGCAAAAATGTCTAAGAACCTTCAAACTATTGGTAAATCGCTAGTCTTAATCTTTTATAGTTTGTACCTCAATATGTATTTCTATGGAAGTAATTTCTGTATCAATTGATCTCTATGCAGGTCTGAATGTGGTATGCGCGCACCGACAAGATACCATTTACACAGAGCTCAAATTTCTTGGTTCAAAATGCTCTCAGTGATTATATCATATAGAAGTTCATGATCTGCATTTTCTAGTTACATACTGTCCTTTGGATTTGTTTTAAGCTAGGCATGTAGTTATTGAATTGGATCTAGTCGTGGCTTATGCGGGTAGAACGACTTAAAGTCAACAACAAAGATATACGAGCCTTTACGTGATGTTCTCGTGAAATATGGAGTGGTAAGGCATCCAAAAGTTGAACTGCCATTGATTTTCACATTTTTTATTCTTAACAATATCGTGTCTTCAAGGGACCAATGCTTAAAAAAAATATAAGTATATTGGTATGACTATTATCTTTCATGTACATGTTTTGTTTCATTTGTCTCATCAGCAACTATAATCATTAACTGAATGACATGCTTATGTCTTCATAGGTTTTGGATTATGTATAGTGCTAAGAAGGATAACCCAGTAGTTTTGGTAAGCATCTAAGCATTTCACACTTTTTCTACCTTCTGGTCCTTTCAGTCTTCACCCGTAGACTAACCTTCAACATCTTCTTGTTCAACAGGGTTGGAGACATCCTTGGGAGGGTCATGAAGATCACTCTCACGGGCATGGGCATGGAAATGGACAGGAGCATGAGGTACTATTTCTAGTTAAATTCTAATTCGTGCTTCAGCGCACAGTCATATTACTTTGGCCAATTGATGTTCTTACACCTCTATGAAGTTGAAAAAAATATTGAAATCAGTAATTTTGGGATTAAATTTGAAGTCTAGTTAAATTAGGAAAATGCATGTGTAACTCTTAGTTACACTTGAAAATGCATCCGTAACTCTTAGTTACACTAGGAAAGTGCATGTGTAACTACCAATTACACTAGGAAGATGTTGATGATTTTTGCTAGATTCAGTAGAACTCTAATGAGACTGTGGTAAAAAAAGGAAGAAGAAGTAGAACCAGAACCAGGAGTAGTGGTTGTTTTTTAATTACACAAGTTAGATGCATGTGTAACTATTAGATGTGTAACTATTAGTTAGATGCATGTGTAACTATTAGTTACACATGCTAATTAGATGTGTAGCTACCAGTTACATATTTTAATTAGATGTGTGGTTTCTAGTTACACTTGCTAATTGATGGGATATAAAGGTTATGAATGTGAAACTCTCATTGTACTAGTCAGACGCATGTGGAGAAAACTGACTCAAACCGTCTGTAACTCTTGGTTACATGAGGAAAATGTACGTGAACTCTTAGTAAACTAGGAAAATACATGTGTATTACCAATTACACTAGGAAGATGTGAATGTGCAACTCCTAATTACACTAGTCAGCTTGTATGTGTAACCTTAGCTACACTAGTTTGATTCATGTGAAACTATGCATTGTTGTATGTACCGTTCATTTAATCTTATAAAAACCGATTGCTTGTTGTTATATTTCAGTTTCCAATAACTTCATAAAAGCTAATTGGTTATTTGTGGTATTGGTCTAGCCGGAATTGAGTTGACGTCGAATACACAAGTCGGATGCATGTGTAAATCTCAATTACACTAGATAGATGCATATGTAACTTTTTTAGTTACACATGCTAAGAAATTATTGTAAACAAATGTTAAAGTAATACATGTATTTTTTATATTTTCTTTTTTATGTCTATCATATGGATGTGTAACCTCGATACACATGCCATATGCATGTCATATGCATATATAACCCTTTTCATGCCATACCCATGTGTGTTCTCCTGGATACACATGCTCGTTTCATGTGTAACTTCAGATTACACCATATATTATTTGGTGGGAGGCGGTGATCGGTGGTGGCGTGGTTTGCCCAGGGTGTGGTTGCGGTGGTGGTCGGAGGTGGTTGGTGGCGGTGGTGGTCGGAGGTGGTTGTTGGTGGTGGTGGTCGGAGGTGGTTTGACGGTGGTGGTTGTTGGTGGTGGTGGTCGGAGGTGGTTTGACGGTGGTGGTTGGTGGTCGGAGGTGGTTGGCGGTGGTTGGAGGTGGTCGGAGGTGGTTGACTATATTTTAATAACTTTGAGCCTAAATTTAAATTTTATTTAATTATGGGCTTGACAATATATAAAAGGGTATGTATGTCTTTTAATAACTCCGGGCCTAGATTTAAACTTCTTTTAATTAAGGGCCTCATATTATGGGTAACCCATGGGTGGGCCTTAGCCTAATTTTCCCAAAAGTAGGGTTGTTGCCTCAGCTCCAACAACACCCGAAATCAAACCAAAGTCCGCTCTTGACCGAATTACTCTCCCGCATTATCACAAAAAATAATTCCAATACCCATTTTAAGATCCTTGTAAGAACCATCAACAAACATAATAAAATTAACATCCTGTATTGGAGTTTTAATGTCCACTCTACCAATAATTTTAGACAAAGGAGGAGCTATAAAGGTATTGATCAGTCTTCTTGTAACCAAAATAACCTTGTCCAGGTTAATTGAGATACTTTAAAAATCACATCACATCTGAATTTCCACACGACCACATAACTATAGCACCAATCTTGGGCCAATCAACAACATACGGAGAAGTACCCAAAATTTTGTCAAACCATATCAAAAGATATCATCCTCCCAAACAATATCACAAATAACAAGATGTTGCAGTAGAGAGTGAAAACCAAATATGAGACACAATAGGGACATTGGAAAAAAATGCATTACAGTTTCAAAGGAAGCATTATTGCAAAGAGGGCAACGATCATCCACCTCAGGATTATAAAGCATAAGAACAGAGAGGATGAATCGACTTTGAATATTATGACAATTTTCCTCAATATAGTGGTTAGTTTCTTTTACCATATCTTCTCAAGTTTTAACAAAACAAAATAAAAGGTACAGTTTTCTCTTTCACAAAAGTAGTTTTGTTTTACTTGCATTTGGAAGTTGAGTAATCCAACATGAGCACAATCAAAATTTCACTAGGTTTTCATTTACAAGTCTCAAGCAAAATCACAACTTACTATGATGATGTAGGATTTAAAAATTTTCCCGCATAATTCTAAGACGAATAATTTACTTGCATAATTCTAAGACAACCGACAAAATTTTCACACCCATTTTCCAAGAAATGAACTAAACCTAAGAAACATTTCGTAGAGAGAGAGAGAGACAAAGACACGGTAAAATACACAAATCCTCACCGTGGAGCAGGAGATCCCTTTACTTGATGATTGTGAGATGGAAGAAGTAACTCTGCCATAGACCTAACTAGTAGTGTGAATAAATAAGCTTTACGCAGCCTTAAAAGCAAGGCATCCCGAAAAGCAAAAGAACATAGAGCACAATTAAGGGGCGAAAAAAAAGGTCTAAGCAATAATAAATACCGGTGTACAATGTATGTTTATCGCCACGTAAACTGTTCAAATTGTAAGGACTTGACAAATGTTCGAAAGAAACCAAGCCTTCAATGAAGTCTCTTATCCTAAGTGTCCTAATATATAATTCAAAGCGAAATTTCTCAGACTCAAGGAGAAGATATGTTATTGCTAAAGTACACCACATGAAATAAGGTCTAAGCAATAATAACCCAGCTTATCAATAATTAAGAAATAATAGAGGTCTACATCAACATAAACCGATAAACAAACAAATATTTGCGCAATAAAATGTCAACACTCTCGTATCACGTTCTCATTAAGCTGACTTTTATTCCATACCTGGTAACTAAAATTTGATCATTTGAACATGCTCAATGTGCGCTTTATGAAACTATCATGAACTTCCTAAGCTGATTAATGGGGGTGCCACAATATTCGATAAAATTCTAATTACTTACGCCTCTGAATCCCATCAAGACTCTACGCACTTGATTCCCTTAGATGATCTCACCCACAACTAAGAGTTGCTACGAACCAAAGTCGAAGACTTGATAAACCAATTTGTCTCACACAGAAAAGTGTATTGAATAGATATATATGTCTCCCACAGAAATACCTATGAGTTTTGTTCCGTCTTTTGATAAATCAAGGTGAACATGAACCAATTGATACACCGGACTTATATTCCCGAAGAACAACCTAATAATATCAATCACCTCACAATAATCTTTGTAGATGGGGCAAAACGAGTTGCTGGTTCTTACGGAATTGAGGAGACGACCGTGCGGATGAAACTCCTTGAACCGAGCGAACCTGTCAAACTCACACGTATGCACCGGCAAAAAGGAGTGCTTTAAATTCAAGAGATCAATCTGTAGGACTCCGACCTAAACCAAGACAATGGTTGTTCCGTAGTCGATTTGGTCACAAAGAGGATGGGTCGATCTGTAGGAGGGAAGCTAAGAAATGTGTGAGATCAATGGTGATTGAAGATTGTAGGTATGTTGTGTATTCTGCGTGAAGAAATAAGATAAGCTCTGATTGATTGAATTTGCTTTGTTGAGAGTAATTGCTCATACGTTGAGTTGTTAATCTCTTGTTGTCTGTTTGACGAAAGATTGTCTTGTCCTTCAATCATGATTCAAACACTTTTTTATATTGCTAGAATTGTAAACACCTTGATCCCATGAAGTGTGACAGTTGATGGAGTCAAAGAGCGGGGAAGTGGAAATCGTATTAAAACCAGTTGCTCATCGTGCGGGGGCTTGGTTGATTTTCCATCCACTACTTTGCTAACTCCTCCAACCGACACACGATTCTGCTCACATTCTCATCGTGGTGTATGAACACACGTGCCAGACCGCCGAGACCAAAACCCAAGTTAATATCCCCATGTGACACGCGATTGATGTCTCGTGATTGCGGAGTCTGCAAGGCATACGTGTATTTAGTTAGTCACTGTCGACTTTACTAGACGATGAGTCATTGTATCGCCGAGTCGTAACGTGATTTGCAAATGATCTAAGACTCATGAATTGAACGTGTCTCGTTGGAGACAGAGGTATAGTTCTTGAATAAATGTTGACAAGTTTATTAGGTGAGCAAATATTGCTCATTTGATGAATTGTCGAATATTGATAGTTGAACCAATATTCCTTAGTCTGAGCAAATATTGGTTGTTCGATGAATTATTGGAAGCAAGACTAAATAAAATATTAATTTAAAATATTGGCATTTGAACCGAGTATAATTAATTAAAATGTTGATCATGGGATCAACATAAAATTATTAGCGTTTGAACTGAATTATAAACCTTGATTCTAAACCCTAATTTTCGATCAATTGATGATTTATTGAAAATCAATCAAGTGAGGGAGGGACCGGATACATGGGATGATGGACCGTCCATGTAGCGCCCAGATGCTCGGGTGAGCAAATACCAAAGTTTCTTGAAGACCAGTTGGTGAAAAGATGATTAAGTGCTGGTTTAATCAATTTAGTAAAATAATGCTCGTCTGAGCCTTAGGTGATAAACGTAATTATGAAGAGATGAGGGATTGCACTAAGGGGTCATGAAACCGGCCATGGTAGGTCACGGACCGAATTACGATCGCTTTTATGATATTCCAAATTGCTTGGAAGAGTTTGAA
>JAJJWW010001684.1:0-65288 GCA_023531295.1 Papaver armeniacum
AAACGCTAGTACACTCTCGTTGGGAAATTTGTTTTTACCTTTGTAAAATATTTCTTTTAATTGGGTAAATGCAAAAGCACTTTTACCCCAATTCTGTGATGGTGTGTCCCCAATTCCCTGTAATTCGTTTGTGCACCAGAGGGATCAAAAACGGATAATTGGTATAGAGCCATCGAACCTGCCCAACCAGAAACTAGAGCGGTACTATGGACGGAAAGTAACCGGCCGGGATATCAACACGATGGCAAGGCAAACCCCTTTATCCAAGAAAAATAGATACTTACAAATCAGTGGCGCAGCAGAAGCCGGCCCATAACCCACAAGTCCCAACTTCATCTTTGTTGCTCGAGGGTACATTCAAAATGGAGGAGGACTTGTAATAGAGAAAGGCTTCCATTTTCAGCTCTTGGATTAGGGGGTTATCTCAATTTTGTCTCTTTTTTCCTAAAGATTATTGATTAGGGCTGCTTCCCTTTTTTGATATCAATTTCCCAACTTCATATTTCTTTGTGTAACGCCTGCTAGAAAACAATGGATACTAGTACTAATTTTCCAGTTCCTCACAAAAACATCTTTGTAGATATCAAGGTAATATATATATTCTCTTATATTTTCAGTTCTGGATTGTGTAATGTTGAAAATATTTCCAAGAAACCACCAAAAAATATGTAGGTTTTAACATGAATGAATGAATGCTACTTGAGAATCGAAATTTCAAATAGGTTTGTGTTTATGTCTAATTGTGTTATTCTAAGAAATTTGAATTCAAATCAAGATGAGAAATTCAGTCTTTGGTAATTGTAGGATCATATAAACTACATTTAATGCACACAACATGTTTGATGCAATGCTTATGTACACAATCCATCAATAATCTGGAGAATTCCTCTGCTTTTGAAACAACATATAAACAATGTCATCAGTGTAAAGTTGAGTTCTGCTTTTGAAGCGTGGGCGCGTACTTTTGGTTTATGCATTTTTGCTAACAGTAATATAACTAATGGCTTGCTAGTCATTTAGGAATCAGGAATTCTTACATTTTTTCTTTCAGAACATTGTGTCACTGAATATTAAGCTGGGTATGTTTTGTATATTACAGGGAATTAAGATGGATATTATAATATCCGCCTATGACGATCATATTCTTGTGAGTATTAAAATTAGTTTTATTGAATTTTAAAAAATTAGTTTCTCCAGAAGGATCGTTCTAATTGAAACATTGTCAGGTGATGGCGACTCAGATTGGAGCTATGGGAACGATACTGCATGCAAGGTTTATACATGCTTTCTACATATCTTTAAAGATTGCGTGCCTTTTTCTGTTGAGTATATAGTATCATGTTATAGCCTTTGTTTCCTCTGCTAGGAAAGAGGAAGGGATGGCCATTCATCCAACTTTCAGTGTGTCAGTAATTTTTGGTAAACGAGATGAGGTAAACAATTCACTCTATCAGCTCGTGTAATTTCTGAATATGTAGATTATTGAGCTTAAAGTCTTCTAAAGTACAATCTTTGCAGCCAATGCTAGTGGCGTGTGCGCGTCAGCTAATCGAACAGATAAGGTATGTCACTTTTCCACTGTGTAAATTGTTGGTGAAGTACTTATGGTGATGTGTCGGTACTACGAGCCCTTATCCTGTTGACACACCAAAGTGGTCCAGCCTCATGACCATAAGAAGAAAAAAAGAGCTCAATTTATCATGAGGGTGATCCTTTACTAGACAACCACCATTAGTATAGATCAGTGACTTCTCTATTCTGATTCTTCCAATCTTGTAAACGTCAATTCACAGATAACCATTACCTGCATTACTATTTGGATTCCACGTTTTGATATGTCTAAAATTTGAGTATGAACTACTTATTTGAGAACTAGATATCATCCGTTGTGTTACCATAAGAAGAAGAATCATTATCACCAGATATTAGTTGTTGTGTTACCTTCATGTGAGACCAAGAGTTTATGTAATTACGTCTACTAAATCATACACCAATAGATTCCAAGATTAGACAATTGTGTTTTCTGTGGAGACGCTGTTACTGATTATGCTGAATGCTGTTTATTTTGTGTTGCAGTAGCTCCGGGTCTCCCAGGACATTACTGCTCTCTCTTGGTCTCAAAGATCACTCACTGGTACTACCTTGAAAATTTACATTTTTCTTTCATATATCAAAGAAAGTAATAGCAGGCAGTTAAATTTACATTAAGATTACTCTCTTCTGCAGGATACATTGAAAACCATTGTTTCCTCCGTAACTGAGAATCGCCTCTGGTAGTAAAATGTTTCCCTAGTAGCACGCTTGTTTCTGCGTTCATCTATAATACATCAAGGAACCTGTTATCCGGTAGGAATAAGAAGTAAGTGGATCATTTCCATAGGTTCATGATCGGAGACATCTAGTTTTCTCTAAAAATTCAGTTTATAGCTGCTGCACATCTTGTGTCCCTAAAGAGAAAAGAAGAAAAGCATCAAACCTCACACTCTGGTTTTATTGTTTCGTTTTCATCACGTTTTTCTTGTTTTTGTAATTTGATAGTTAACTTTGCAAGTTTGACTAAAGTTTTGTCAATCAACAATGTTAATTAAGCTAATTTTTGCAAATTTGTTCTGTTTTTGTGTGCTTTACCAAGTATGGAAGATTCATCAATATTTTGTTTTTTGAATGTTTTGAGAGGTTAGCAAGTTCAGACAGCCAACTTCTTGCCCAATTTTATATCTCGACATGCATGATCTGGGGTATACTGATGCACTTTTAATACTAATTAACCTCTCTATGTTATATATTTTAACCAGCTTTGACGGTGTTAAAATGACAGTTTAAGTTCGCCCTTCTAGAGGTTCTGCCTTCTGTCATCTGATAGCTACTTCCTCTATGTTGGTCCCATATTAGTCCTGCTTGGTCGCTTCTTAGGAGACTGGTGAACTCTAATTACTAACAGAACTACATGTCTATACCAATGAACTACATGCCCGGTCGCTTCTGAGAGTTTCTTCCACAGTGGTGTGGAGGAACTACATGTCTATTCCAATAAACTTACTATAGTGACTACTGAGTCTGACAATACTGGCTTAGGGCAGGGGGGTTGTGTTTATCAGAAAAATCTTGCTTGGATGTCAGATCCAAGATCTAAATTAACTTTACATATTACTGTAACAGCAGAGGTGGGATTAGTTGTAACTTGTATGTATTATTTGTGCTTACAAAGCTGGTTTATTTAAAGTATGCTATTTCTTTCTGTTAATCATCATTTTGTTCAAGGTTTATCGGAGTGTCAAAGCATAGGTCTTTCTTTTCCTGGTCTAGCTTTAGCTTATCAGCTTAATATTTCTTTTCTTGCTCAAGGTGACTACTCCGTCATCTTATTAGTTTTTCGCTCGTAATCTTTAGTTATTCGTTTTCTGGTACTCAGTAAGAAATCGGAAAATCCGATTTAGTGGACTTTTAGGGTTTCAATGGCGAAGATAACTAAAAGCAACAGGAAGAGGAAATGGGAGGGCAACACAAGAAGAATATCCCAAATGTACGCTCCTCTCTCTTTGTTTCTTCAGTTTAGTTTGTTTTCTTTTTAAGGGTTTGTAGGAAAAACTGAGTTTATTATTCTATCTATCACACTATCATATGATGAATTACTATTGTCGTTGTTGTAGATATCTACTGATAAGAAAGAGCCAATTATTCAACCTGCTACACATGTATTGTAGTTCATGGACCCCTCAGGTGATTTATTTAGTAGTTGGGATTAGTTTTTACTTCTTTACTCTATGTAATACGTATCAGCCGTATCAGTCGTGTTACTCGTTAGTAAAATAATGTGTCACCATCTATGTTATCATGAAGAAAACAGCAATGTGTCTTATGTTTCCCTTTCATTCATCTTCTATTATATCATACTACATGGAAACTTTTGATAACGAAGTGTCGTTCTCACACAGCTATCTTATTAATGAGAGCATATCTGAATCAAGATGCTATGTATAACATGCTCCTAAATCACAATTTGCTCAAACTTTTGCAGTCTTTATTTTCCTTCATATTTTCCTGACTTGAGCAAATTTGTTTAATTGAGAAGGATACTGAAAATACAATATTCAGTGCACATTTGTTGAATTTTATGGACTTTGATAGGGAAGAATGGGAACAAAAAAAAGGTCATATTTATTTAATGACCCTTGTGAAAGTTGTTCTACTGTTCTAGTCCATTCCCCTTGGTTTTTTGATGTCTTGGTCCTCTACCTGGTTCACACACTGGGTTTTTTGCACTTTCTTTACTTCTTTTGCCACAAGTTGTACTTGCATTCTGTTCCGTCAATATATGGACTAATTAGCCGTGTTACTTCAGGTGCAGGTGCATATTGCTGGCGTCAATGATTTTCCTTTAGCTGGCATTACAAGCTTAGCTGAACCCCGTCCTTTACCCCATATTGATGGTACTGATCTGAAGGTACCCACTGCAGATGTTTTAGTTCTTACTTTTTCCTTGAGATAAACAATTCTTCATACCTTGAGCAAATTGGTCTTGGTGGTCTTGGGTATCTTCTAGGAAGACTTGTTTGTGGTGAGGATGCGAAATACATATAAATGCAAAAGCACTTTACCCCAATTCTGTCCTCGTGTGTCCCCAGTTCTCACCCTGAAATTTCGTTTATTTTTGCATATATAACTTCCCACAATGTGTTTTTTGTGGAGCTTGATACTGCAGCTTTGTTCCTGAAGGGTGTACTGTACACTTACACAACAAATCAGAGTGGCGCAGCGGAAGCGTGGTGGGCCCATAACCCACAGGTCCCAGGATCGAAACCTGGCTCTGATAATCATTTTTTCTTTTTAGAGTTTTCATTAAGGCTTTTCTTAAGTTAGTGAGGTTCTGTTGTGTTTGCTAGACTTAAATTGTGGCGAGTCTTACGCTTCAGAAAGCCAAAAGCTATCTTCCTCTGGCTGTTCAGGAGCTAAAAGAAAAGAAATGCTTATGCAAAACGGGACGTACTGTGGATATCTGAGACTCGGTACTCCGAGGAAAAAGTTTTTGGAAAAAAGAAAGAAAGGAAGGGAAGTTACCAAAAGATGCAAGAACAAGTTTGATGCTGGCTCATTTTCTGACTTTTGATTTAAGTAATCCGTTGGATAGCTAATTGGCAGATAGAATTTCATATGCATATCTCAACATAAGTTGAAACACTAGTGTAATATCCCTTTGCCGGGTTTGAACTATCTTACTATCTTTAGCTTGAATGACATTGACGGGAGTGGACTAGACCAGAAGCAGATAAACCAACCAAAGAAAGCGGCACTAGAAACCATGCATCCGAAGACATATAAAACATAATTTTATTGAACTAAAATGGGACTTACACCTCACACACTCACAGCATCCATAATAGGAATTTTTATTGAAGTGGACATTTTTCACTCACATGTTGAAGAAAGACGAATCCAAATTCTCACAAATCAATAACTCCAGGAACTAGTACTGGTACTTACTCTTACTTTTACGTGCAACAATCACCGAGTTTATTACGTCGTCCATCGGATGAAAAACAGCAAGAACCTCGAAACCTGGTAGATCACTAGGCTCAACAATTGGATATAGAAAACCACGAGCGCCATGAGCACTCCTCAACATTAATAAGGACCCTGGTGCCATGTGCTTAGCTAGATGATCAATAACTTTGCGTTTATCTTCTTTGTTCAAACCAACTAAAGCAGCCAAGAAGACAACTTCGTAGTCGCTTAAACCAGTAGTAACATCCATAATATCAGTATCATGAAATAACATTCGCTCGGACAAGTCAGGATCTGCAGCTACCAAGTTCGAAGCCAGAGCATTGGCTGATCTGTCGATATCATAATTGTGAAACGTAGTGGTTTTCAGGTGGTTTGAAGCCAATACTATCGACGTGAGAGGAGGGGTCCGGATCCGATGAAAGCGATGTCACTTGGGTTTGCATTTGTGATATAATTGCTCATTATTGTATACTCAAGACGGCCAAGTTTGATGTAATTGGTGTAGTACGGAAACATGCTAATATGATCAAGTGGGATATCATAAGAACCTAATAAAGCTGAGAAGTGAGATTCTAAGAGACCTTCGGCATCTCCACAGAGACGAATGAGTTTGGAACGGATTCCTTGAAATTTTCCTGATAATTTGGTTACATCAATTGGAGATGGTGGCATACAAGTTAGGACAAGTCGAGTGAAAAGAGTGTCAACATCTTTTGAAGGTTTGAGGCTTTGCAAAGTTGATAGGTTGTCATAGATCTCACAAACATTTTGAACTAACATTTCTTCTTGATCACAAGAAACCAATGAACCCAATGAACCCATGGCTAACAATCTAGCTGTGTGTGTTGTTTATGGATACTAAGAGCAAAAACTTGAAGTATCTTTAAAGCGGATGAAGTATTGATGCTGAAGAGAATTTGATGACTGTTTGATTGTTTAACCTCCAAAATGTAGTAGCTATTTATGGACAGTATTTGCAATGAATACACAATATAATATGGTTGTTTTGAGCATGAGCACGGCGTAACATAGATCTTAGGACAGAAAAGTGCTCATGTGGTTTTTATAGCGCATATGGCCTCATAGCTTATGGAACGACTATATCTGTTGACATATAACACACCAAATAGGAGATGTGTTATCATAAAAAGAAGAAACATAAAAGCGGAAAACATCAAAACCTATAGCAACATATGTTTATTATGGTATATTCATTTTTATATCCAACTTTTCATTTCAAATGTCATTGCCATATGATTAGGTTTATTTAACAGACAAAAGATATCACTTGTGGCAAATAATACCTGGATTAGGTTAATGTGACATTCAAAGATCACTTGTGACTATAATACCTGAATTTCGAAAAAGATATATTTCACATTCTCTAAGACTCATCTTTTAGGTGTAACAGTTGATGTTTACTAAGGCATATTGAGTTGAGAGTGGCAGTTGTTTTTTTCATGTTTCCACAAAACCATTTTCAATCTTCATGCCACTCAGTTTTTCAAATGCATACATTCATTTTTCTGGAGATTTCAAATGCATACAAATTTATTTTTCTGGAGACATAAATAGAACCTTATATGGCCAAAAAGCTAATTTTGGAACCATTTTCATTACATGGTTACAACCATGTTGTCTAGTGGATGCATATATAACATGTTGTCATTTGTTCAACGAATACATTATACAGATACAACATTCAACCATGTTCTGTAGGCCCAAAAATAAGGCTAGCAAATCCGTGCAATGACGCAACATCCCAAAGGGAGTATCAAAGCTCATAACTTATGTAAAGGGTTTTGTAAACTCGAGAATGAGTTTTGAGCTTCCATGAATTTCTTATACTCCGCAGTAAATAAAGCACTCCAGAAGCCACACAGCTTATGTTGACTTTTAAGGGCTGTTAGTGTGTACCATATATAGTTGCTTTCTTCAACTGGTGTGTCTTTTTCCCCGGCAAAGTGTAAACATCCACTAAGTTGCGCCTAATTTTTGAATTCGTTTTTTGTCTGACTTCCGTCAATCTTGTGAGTTGAACTTTTCTTTTTCTTGACATTTTTTGATTTGTTGTTGTTTAAAGTACTTAGTACTTTAAAAGTGCATTTATAACACTACTTTCATGCATATATATGTAATTGTAAGTTTAGTATATGAAAAGAAAATCGTTGGTAACTGCTTAAACGCGCTGCTGGAAAAATTAATCAAAGTCAACCGTTATAAAACAGTGTTTTTTGCTTCTTTGTGCTGCACAGTCCAAGAGTATCATCAGCCGGCATGACCACAGTAAAACTCACGGTGCATGAAGAATATTGACTTAAAATAAATGGTTAAGGTTCGGTGGAATGGTTCTTAGTGAAGTCAGGGATATATAGGGCTAGTGGGTGAATCTGCTCTAGTTACCAACTGGTTTTGGAAGATTTATTTCTAAGTTTTCCACAAAAAATCTCCCAAATTATTGATATCTTATTATCTTTTGTCCTCGCACAAAGTGTTTTTTTATTTTTTTGTTTGTTTGCCCACTTTTACCTTCCATCCTAACTCCTCCCCAGCGAGTGATCCTACTTCCCAGAGCACCCGCCTCTTGCGTGGGTTACATCTTTGCATGCAACAAAGAACTCAAAATCTATCTCTCTTAAATTGGGTTGAAACAGTAAGACTCTGTTGCTTGGTTGGTAGAACAAAATTCTGTTCAAGGATCCGTGTATTTTGATTCAATATTATATAAGACATTCAGTCAAGGTTCAAATTTGAAATCCTAATACTAATTCAACTTCAACACATCCCACAATTCTTTTCTTTTAACACATATAACAAAAACGTTATGTTTGGCCAAGTCAACATTTTAAAGCTCAAATGACAAAATCCTATAAATACTCCCACATATCTCATTATCCAACATCATCATAATTAACCAAAAAATATATAGAGAGAGCTAAAATATATCTTCATAAACCTAAATTTTCCCATCATAATTAACCATCTCCGAGAAAGAAATCATAAATAAAAAGCTAAGATTCAACCTCTTAAATCCCATTTTTATCTTGTATCAACAAACAATCATCAAGAGGGTAAAACTCAATTCATTTTCTTGTCATTCACAATAATATAGAACATGGGTCTAATCAAAGAAAGAAGAGATGTATTCAACGTAATCGTATTTGTTGCTTTATCTATTTTCTTTCTCATCAACAGTTCCCAACATGTTGAAGGGATGAGGATATTGCGAGAAGATAGAGATTTCTTATTGATGAAAACAGAAAATGAAGGCATTAGCGACTCGAATAATCAGCTTGAATTTATAATTCATCAGCAGTCATTACAAAGTAGGACACTTCCGAATCCTCGTTCACCTTCTCCGTGCACTAATCTCTCTGGTAGAGGTAACAGTGGTAATTGTCCATCGAGTACCATGACGACCATGAACATTGCCGGTAGCCTTGAGGTTGAGGATAGTGAAAATACGAATCAGAAAACTGACGAGGTTGAAAGTAGAAACAAGATTGAGCTTGTAATTCATCCGCAGTCCTTACAAAGAACAGTTCCGAATCCTCGGAAACCATCTTCATGTACTAACTTTCCAAGAGGATCTGGTGGTAGATGTCCATGAAATAGTAAGGCAATGACGGCTACTAATCCAGCTCGGCCATCTAGCATCGCTAAGAAGATGGAGTTGCATAACTAGATCATGAAGAACATGACCAATCTATACTAATATAACGGATTTGATTGGTATGCTGTAAATATCCGATCCTTAATCCACTCTAATATTTTTTATTCTTTTTTCTTTTGCATGGGAACACATTTTAGGCAAAAGTCTCCCGTTGTGTGAACCATGCAAAAGGTGCATGATCAATTGACCATGTTAATTAATAATCTGTTCTCCCAATTACGTTGGGTACTAAAATGCTGAATTGTAGACGCTCAGCCAGAAAAATTTAGTAAATAATGTAATATAATATTCAAAATTTCATACACAGATATCAACAAATTTCACATTACTGCTGGTAGGGTACAAATTTGCTTGGAAGTGTACCAATCCCCAAAGTATTTGGTACTCTTTATTAGTAATCTTATAAATTTCAAGGTTATAATCTGAATAATCATTCTTATCCGCTTCAATGGCAGATTTTTTTTTTTGGATATTTTGACTTTGGTGCCTATAAAATGGTATACCTTTGCGTTTGGTGCTTAACTTTGTCCATATTTGAGTTTGGTGCCCAGTTAACCACTTGACTTTGTTTGACCATTTAATCATCCAAATTTAGAGTTAAAAATGTGAAATGACTAATTATAAACTAACTTTTTATGAAAGGGTAGTGGTATTGAAGTGGGTAGAGTTAGTAAATATATTAAAAATTAGCTTTTAATTAGAAATTTCACATTTTTAACTCTAAATTTAGATGGTCAAATGGTCAAACAAAGTCAGGGAGATTGACTGGGCACCAAACTCAAATTTGGACAAAGTTAGGCACCAAACACAAAGGCATACCATTTTATAGGCACCAAAGTTAAAATATCCTTTTTATTTTTTAAATTATAATTTTAGTAATTATGTACCCAAAAAAAGGCAACGAGAATCTTTTTATTAATTATGTGGGTTAAGCATGACCTCCATGAAAGTCAAGAGAAGAAAATTGGAGAGGCTACCATGTTATAAATATCAAAACCTATAAAAATAGAATTGTTAAAGACTGGACTAACAATAATGCTGCAGATACTATTTCATATAAGACAAAATTATATACGATTTTTGCGATTGGATCATCCAAATGGTACACATCTGACTAAACATGGTATCTACCTTTAGAAATCATGTCTAAAAAGACATATATGACCTCTCATTCCCATTGCTGTAAGAAGAAATTAAACATAATATAATAATGAAATACAATAAATTATATTTGCCTTCCTATAGATTTAGGTAATTTATAACATGTTTTTCATATTATATATTTCTTTTTCAACTTTGTTCTCAAGTTTAGGTGTTTTTTTCTTCTTTTCGTTTTGACAAAAGGATTCCATTTTATTAATAGCAAAACATGATTAGAGGGCCATTAATTAATAAGTAGGAAAGAATAGTAGAGCATCAAGAACATACAAGTACATGTCCGAATATTACGATAACAGAAAGAGAAGGAATATTGGGCAACAACATATTACAAACATGAGAAAGCCGATTAAATTAGAAGAGAGGCGACTTCTAGACATAGTCTGACCTTTTGATGCTGAATCTTCTTTGAAAAGAGATATTTAAAATCAAGAGTTTCCTTCCTAATTTTTGATCGGAAGATTCCATATTTCGATGACGGAAGCTCGTTGCTGGAGTGCTTAAACCACTAAAGAACCTAATATTCGCAAATGCAAGGATGAAATATGGAAAACACATATAAAAAGAAGGTTCGGTCAAACGACTCAACACAAATTTCCTATTAACTTAACTGACCTCGAAAACCGATTTGCAAAGTTAGGATTGTCCGAAACTTATTAGCCACATGAGCTTAGATAACCATATAATATGGGACTAATCTCAGTATATACAAGCAATGGGATGGTGCTGCCATTTATCTCTTTTGAAACAAAAAATGTAATAGAATTTTTTTACGAGTATATTACTCCTCCGTCCCACTATTAGATGACCTAGTTGAAGTTTGCACAATTCTTAAGGCAGTGAATGAAATGAGTGTTTTTAAGTATTTTTTACAACTATACCCTTATGGATAATAATTTGTAAAATTTAGAAATCATTTATCTCTCAAACTATACCATAGATTTTCGTAAATTTTGTACCATTGAAAATCATTTTAAAACACCTACGTAACGAATATAAACATGAATATCAAATTATAGATATCTCTAATGATACCGATAATCAATCAAAATGGTAGTTTTAGAGATATCCCCTTGATTAGTGAAATAGGTCAACTAATGATGGGACATGATCTTAAACCAAGTAGGTCATCTAATGGTGGGACGGAGGGAGTATATTTTAGTGTTTACTAAATTTAGAGTTTATCTCTCAATCTTTAAATTATTTTTGTAGTTCTAAATTTTTCCATTCATTCTCCAAACATGCAAAAGGTGCATGAAGCAAAATACACGTACCTTTAAATTATACAACTGGGAAAAAAAAGATCCAATTAGGAATCGATCCCAAAAAGAAAAAGAGAAAACAAATAGCCAAGAGCGGGAGTAATATCAACACCGGTACGTTGAAATTTCGAAAACTAAAAGCAAAAGGGCATTTCGTAATTTTTTAAATGTCCGTTAAAGTTAGCCAAAAGCATGCAAGATTGCGACTTCTGTAATCGGTCTTTTCCTTCTCCGGCATCTTCTCTGTTTTATTTTTCTGATAGGAGCTTTGACCGTGTTCTCCGGAGCTGATATGTTTGGTAAAGTTCATGTTCCTCTATATTTAATTCAACCTATCACATGACATAAGTTCGTCTAGTAATTAGAAGCTTCAATTTTCTTTACACCATTGGGTGCCCGCAAGTAATCTTATACGAGCACATAAGTATATATATACAACAATGTTGCAATAGCAAAAACTACGACAAAATCATCCACAAACAATTCTCTTCAAAAACATGCACTCCAGGACTATAGCCTGCAGCCACACAGCTTATGTTGATTTCTAAGGCTTGTGACCGTAGTTGCTTTTCTAGTAGTGACTAGTGAGTACCTGTTGGTTGAAACGGTAAGAGTAGTGTTTTTTCTTGGCAAAAATGATATTCTGTTCAAGGATCCGTGTATTACAAGACATTCAGTCAAGGTTCAAACTTGAAAAATCCTTAAACTAATTCAACAACTTCAACATATCCCGCCTTTCTTTTACTACAAACAACGTCATGTTTGGCCAATTCAACTCGAAACTCAAATGACAAAATCCTATAAATACAGAAGATCAGCTCATCATCCAACATCATCATTCATACCAAAAATATATAGAGAGAGCTAATACATATATCCTTTTAAACCTAATAATTCTCCAATCATAATCAACCATCTCCAAGAAAGAAAAAAAAAAACAGCCAAGGTTTTATCCTCTTAAATCTCATTTTTCTCTTGTATCCACAAACAATCATCAAGAGGGTAAAATTCAATTCATTTTCTAATATGGGTCTAATCAAAGAAAGAAGAGATGTCTTCAATGTAGTCGTATTTGCTGTTTTATCCATTTTCTTGCTCATCAACAATTTCCACAAAGTTGAAGGGATGAGGATATTGCAAGAAGATAAAGATATGTTATTGATGAAAACGGAAAATGAAGGCGTTGTCGACTCGAATAATGGGCTTGAACTTACAATTCATCACCAGTCCTTACAGAGCAGGACACTTCCAAATCCTCGTTCACCTTCTCCGTGTACTAATCTCTCTGGTAGAGGTAACACTGGTAGATGTCCATCGAGTACGAGTGCCATGACGATTATGAACGTTGCTGGTAGTCTTAAGGATAGTGAAAATACGAATAAGATGACGGATGTTGAAAATAAAAACAGGATTGAGCTTGTAATTCATCAGCAGTCTTTACAAAGAACAGTTCCGAATCCTGATACACCATCTTCATGTACTAACCTTTCTGGAAGATCTGGTGGTAAATGTCCATGAAGTATGTTCACTATGAAGATGGAGTTGCATATATAACAAGATTAAAGCCAAGAGCATACCAATCTAGACTAATCTAACGGATATGTGATCGGTATACTGTAAATATCCGATCTTATTCCACCCGATTATTTTTTATTCTTTTTCCTTTTGCATTGGAACACATTTTCGGCAAGATGTGGGAACTGTGAACCATGCAAAGGGGGTGCATGTTCAATTGACCGTGCTAATTTTTTCTTCTCCCAATTAAGTTGGGTTCTCTTAAAAAGCTTAATTGTAAAGATTTGTTTAACAATAAAGATTTAGTAAACAAAAATATTGATATTACATGTATTTGGTTTCTGTTAAAAGTCTGAGGGCCTCCAACTCAAACCAATTGGCAATGAGTGGATCGCCCCTTTCATATTATATTTAAGTTAATTAAGGGGATTATAGCGATGTGAGACTATTTGTCCTTTCACACGCCCCCTCACGTGTAAGGCCGATCCACCGGGCCTCACCACGTGGACCTACGTGACGAGTTGTACACAGGTGAGTGACTAAATCAGGGGTAACACCTCGGCCAGTATCGGCACTGGCCTACACCCCAGGTGTACAAGTGACAATAGGTTAAACACTTTGGCCACTAACTCGGCCTGCACCCGACGTACGCAGATCTGGGTCTGGGACTTAGCTCTGATGTTATGTTAAAGTTTACGGGCATCCAACTCAAAACCAATTGATAATGACTGGAGTGACCCTTCCATATTATATTTAAGTTTATTAAGCGGATTATGGCGATGTAGGACTATTTGTCCTTTCACAGTTTCAAAATGACAAATGACAATACCCCTATATAGTGATATGATCAGCGCCGGAGTCTAAGTCTGCGATTCTCAAGTTAGTGAAGCATACAACAACTAATGTGGCTAAGAAAGTTGTCAAAAGACTGGAGAGTTAGCGAAAGCACGAAAGGATCATCCATAGATTTCTTTGTAAAGCACTCCAACATATAACGACATTACCATGGTTGCTTTGTTTTAATGTGGTAGTTCCCTCAAATGGAATCCACTTACACCATGTTGTGCCTGATTTTTGACTTTCCTTTTGTATGATTTCGGCTGGGTTGAACTTTTCTCTTTCTTGATTCATTTTGATTTTTATTCAAAGATGGTAGCACTTCAAAAGTGCGTTTTTGTTTGTATTTTGAATTAACTTAAAAAGTGCATTCACAACACGATTTTCATATAATTATAAAAAAGTTACATGCAAAGAAAATAGGTGGTAACTACCAGGAATGATACACTCATGACGGGCTGGTCGCGGTGTGTCCCGATAAGGGGAAAAAGGGAATTATCTTATGGCTCAGCGGTTTGCAGGGGTGGGTTAAGTGTGGGTCCCACCCTCTTTCTCACATTCCCACTATTCGGGATGGATACGAATCATTTCCGGGTAACGACCTAGACGCGGTGCCGCATATTGATCAAAGTGAACAGTTGAGACAACATCATTGTTTTGGTCCCTTTATGCTGCACTTCTGGTCTCTGCGATACAAAAGTGCAATGTCCATATCCCATACTAAACCAGATCTCTACAATGCAAAAGTGCTATTTGTGTATGAACAAATAGCAATTTTGCACTTCATAGTAAACCCGCTGACTCGCATTTCATGAAAAATATTTGAAGAAAAATGCAACACTACTAATGGGTATCGAGTTAACTGGGAAGGGTATCGCATTCATATAAGACAAAGCATTTTAAGTTTATCTTATATATGAATTCTGGTATCCGTCTTAATAATTTAGTATCCTGATTAGTAGCCATATAAAAATTGATGGTTAAAAATTAATTTAGGATTGGTAAGCGAGTGAACTCAGGGAAGGGGATGGAACCGTACCTCTATCTGCCAACTAGTACGAGGGTTATTTAAACAAAATCTCCAAAATTAAATTCTTCATTTATATTTTGTAACAGAACAATGAGGTTGTTTGTTTACCCCTCTCATCTTTGATCTTAGCTCCGCCACAGCCAATGATCTTAGTTTTCTAGATGCCAGTCTGCCCACTGCTCAGGTACATCGATGTCCTTGCATGCAACAAAAGACCTTAAAAAAAAATTCTGTTTTTTACAAGTGTGTTGAAACGGTAAGAGCATTGTTGTTGGTAAAATAAAATTCTACTCAAAGGTACGTGTATTTTGCTTCAATATATTAAATTGCGGCGAGTATGAAGCTTCAGAAAGCCAAGAATCCTTTTCGTGCAGCTGATCAGAAATGCTTATACCCCCTTTGCTGGGTTTGAACTATCTTTATAGCTTGAATTACTGGAGTGAATATGCATCATCCGAAGACATGTAAAATATAATTTTATTTAACTAAAATGGGACTTACACCTCACACACTCACATCATCCATAATAGGAATTTTTATTGAAGTGAACATTCTCACTTTCACATGTTGAAGAAAAACAAACCAAATAACTCCATGAACTAGTACTGGTACTTATCCTTGCTTTTACGTGCAACAATGACCGAATTTATCACATCGTCCATTGGATGGAAAACAGCAAGAACCTCGAAACCTGGTAGATCACTAGGCTCAACAATTGGATATAGAAAACCACGAGCACCATGAGCACTCCTCAACATTAATAAGGACCCTGGTGCCATGTACTTGGCTAGATGATCAATAACTTTGCGTTTATCTTCCTTGTTCAAACCAACCAAAGCAGCTAAGAAAACGACTTCATAGTCACTTAAACCAGTTGTAACATTCATAATATCAGTATCATGAAATAACATTCGCTCGGACAAGTCAGGATCTGCAGCTACCAAGTTAGAAGCCAGAGCATTGGCTGATCTGTCGATATCATAATTGTGAAACGTAGTGGTTTTCAGGTGGTTTGAAGCCAATACTATCGACGTGAGAGGAGGGGTCGGATCCGATGAAAGCAACGTCACTTAGGTTTGCATTTGTGATATAATTGCTCATTATAGTGTATTCAAGTCGGCCAAGTTTGATGTAATTGGTGTAGTACGGAAAGATGCTAATATGATCAAGTGGAATATCGTAAGAACCTAATAGGGCTGAGAAGTGAGATTCTAAGAGACCTTCGGCTTCTCCACAGAGACGAATGAGTTTGGAACGGATTCCTTGAACTTTTCCTGGTAATTTGGTCACATCAATTGGAGATGGTGGCATACAAGTCAGGACTAGTCGAGTGAAAAGAGTGTCAACATCTTTTGAAGGTTTGAGGCTTTGTAAGGTTGATAGGTTGTCATAGATCTCACAAACATTTTGAACTAACACTTCTTCTTGATCACAAGGAACCAATGAACCCATGGCTAACAATCTAGCTATGTGTGTTGCGGATGAAGTATGATTAATCAAGCAATCAATCACTAGAAAAAAAAATATTGACGCTGCAGAGAATTTGATGACTGTTTGATTGTTTAACTTCCAAATTTAGTGGCTTTTTATGGACAGTATTTTCCGTGAATACACAATGTAATATGGCATGTTGTGAACATGAGCACGGCGTAACATAGATCTTAGGACAGAAAAGTGTTCATGTTGGTTTTTATAGCTTATGGAACGACTATAAATGTTGACATATAAACACACCAAATAAACAAAGCAGAAAAACGATTCATAACAAATTGTTTAGATAGCATTAGGGATAGTAAAAAAGAAAAGAAATAACAAGAAAAATATAAAATATAAATGAACAATGGATGGTTGGTAGAATAGTAGATGTGTTCATAGAAAGGCGGAAATACAAAGAACATCAAAACCTATAGCAAGCCAACATATGTCCATTAAGGTATATTATTCTTATTCAATCAATAAGTCTAGATCTACCGGGATGAAATTCCGTGGAATCACCGCGTGACACAAAAGTTGTGGGGCTCACGGTAAATTAAAACCCCATCCCCTATATTTTTCCGGTGGGTCTGAGGGGTTTCTCTCACTCGGTGTATTTTGCGGTGAATAATTTACGGTGTGTGAATCCAATTTTTTATTGCAAGTGTCATTGTCATATGATTAGGTTTATTTAGCAGCCAAAGATATCACTTGTGGCCAATAATACCTAGATTAGGTTAATGTGACATTCAAAGAACATTTGTGACTATAACACCTAGATTTCGAAAAAGATATATTTCTCATTCTCCAAGACTCATATAACTGTAGCAATTGATGTTTAGGAAGGCACAAAAACTAGCAGTTATTTTCTTCTTGTTTTTCCACTTATTTCTTTTTTTTGCTCAGTAAATAAGGAGATGCTGGATTTGTGCCCGTGCTACGCAAAGTGCATATTTATTGTTTAATTTGATGTGCGCGGGGCTTCGTCCCGCCCGTGCCGATGTATTTTTGGTTTGATGTGTGCGGGGTTTCGCCCCGTCCCGTGGCGATGCATTTTTGATTTTGTGTACGCGGGGTTTCACCCTGCCCCGTGGAAATGTATTTTTGATTTGGTATGGCAGGGCAAATACATTAAATAGGTGAAAAATATGTGCAAAATTTATTTATTTATTTTTCCTTTTAACTAGGTGTGCAGGGGGCTTCGCCCCGTCCTCTGGCAATGTATTTTTGATTTGGTTTGCACGGGGCTTCGCCCCCTTGGAGGTGTATTATTGATTTGGTGTGGCGGAGCAAATACATTAAATAAGTGGAGGATATGTGCAAATTTTCTTTGTTTTTTCTTTTTATTTTCGAAGAAAATATGTAGATTTTTTCCCTTTATAATTTTTTTTTGATTGGTCAATAAGAAAGGATTTATTGAAAAATTGGTACTTAAGGGGGTACCTCAACCCAATAAATACAACCGACACAAAAAAAAAATAAGACCGATTTTGGAATCGATCATCCAAAGAAAAGAAAAAAGAACAAAGAGCCAATTGAGAACAATAAAAAGCAAACACCAAACGGCTTATATCCAACTCAAAGCGGCCGGTAGAAATACGAATCCCATAAAACTATCACCATGTTAGCCGTCAAACCCAACATTTTAGTGTTTGACTCCGCCCAAAAATAAGCTTGAATCTTAATATCTCGAATTAGACTTCCCAAATTTCTCTTTTTGTGATTGAAAATTCTAGAATTCCTTTCTTTCCAAATGTACCACCATATTGCAACCGATAAGTTGTTCCATATACGGTTAAGTCTTTCATCGCCCCAATCATGACTCCAAGTTTGTATAGTTGCCGAAATATTACTATCGTAGCTCCAATTGAAGTTGCATCCTTCGGCAAAATAATGCCAAATTCTCCTTGTTCGCCAGCAATCATAAAAAAATGGGCACTTGTTTCATCTTATTCTTCACAAAACCGGCACACCTATCCACATCCATACCCCTTGAAAAAGCTTGTCCTTCGTCATCAACCTTTCATGGCATATAAGCCATAGAATTTTTTTACTTTGTACGGATAATGTCGACTCCAAATAATCTTACTTGGGAAGCTAATATCTCCTTGATCACAAAGAGAATCAAACCCGCACTTAACCGTATAAGCATGCATCAACCGTATTGTCTCTATACACCATCCACAATCTTGAGTCTACGACCCCTTCTTGAATATTCACCACTTCTAGTAATGAGTTTATGGAAGCAATTTCTCTCATTAATTTGGAAAAAAAATTAATTACTCGATTTCCAAATTGAATTTATGGTTTCTTTTAAGTTTGTAATTTTTAAACCAATCATATGTTGCCAAGTGTTCTCACCTAAATATTGTCACTTCATGAATTCCAAATTGAATTTGGTTTCCTTTTTTAAACCAATCATACATTGCCAAGTGTCCTCACCAAAACGCTCGTTTCACAAAACTCAAAAAAGACCTATTTAGGCCAATAGGAAGCGAGGGTTTCCTTACCGTTTAACGTGGGAGCTTTATTTATCTAGGCCTTTAAGTCTTTAGATTTAGATATATGTAGAGGAAGGCAAAAATTACAAGGCTGCAATGCAGCTAAGCCACCAAGCAAAGGGAAAAACACAACAAGAAAAAGAAAACCTAAAGAAAACAATGCTGAGGAGGATCAAAAAACATCATCTTCCGGTTACAGATAGCCTCGTGAATATTAGTACGTACCAGACAGGGTAGGGAGACATCTAGCCCAAAGGACGGAGGTGATTTTCGACTCGACTATAATCACCTCACATTACGCTTTTTACCATCAAAGGTTCTCGTATTTCTTTCGATCCAAAGGTTCCAGCATATACTAGCGGGAAGGTGTTTCCAAAGCTCTTTCTTGAGCAAAAAATGCGAGAGTAACTATCGAACCATTTTCAATCTTTGTTACATTACCAGGCTGCTCGGATGAAAAACTCATATACTAGCATATCTTTTAGAAATTTCCGTCACTACAAAACAAGTCTTATTCGTGAGGGTTTTTTAGAGAGGGGCGTCACAAATAAGGGTTATTTGTGAGGGTTTATGACCAACCGCCACAAATACCTAAGTTAGTAAAAGTCAAATTAAAGTCAGTTAGTTTCAAGGGTCCGACACTATTATTTGTGAGGGTTATTGGAACAACCGCCACAAATACTTAGGTTAGTCAAAGTCCAACCTATTTTTTTGTCAGTTTCGAGTTTCCGACAGAAGAAGATTTCTTCATTTGTTACGGTTCTTTGATCCGTCGAAATTTTTTTCACAGTGAAATTTTTTATTTCTTTCTCTTATCTTCTTAATTTCACTTTCAAATAGATCTGGTTTTCTTCTTCTCTAACCTTCTTGTTTTCTCCGCCGAAAAAGTTTGCACAGGTTTGCTTCTCTTACCTTCTCTCCATCTCGTTCGTAACCATCAATGGGTTTTGCTTCCCTTACCTACTCTCATCCATTAATGTATTTTTTTCCTTCTTTTGCTTAAAACCCTAACTTCTCCTCCTCTTCGTTCACTCCTCCACCTTCTTCAATCTCTTCATCAGCATACACAATCACCACCACCATCACTATTCGTCAAATTAATCACCGGTGATGGAGAGTGGTGGTTATGATATGGTTTAATTAAAGAACTGGTGACTGTTAATTGAAGTTGAGATGGGTAAGGGTTCGATCTGTGATTGAGAAAGGAGATGATGAAATAAAATAAATTGAAGATGGAATCGACCATGGAAGAATGGGTTATCACTGCAAATGGATTTGATGGTTGATTTATGAAGATTTGAAGCGGGTATTGCAGCGATAGGGGATAATAGGAATGGATCACTTGGTATGGCTAAAGGGGATCTGATGGGTAATTATCGATTAATGCTGCAGAGAGAACAATTACAGGGGCATGGTGGTTGTACTGAGAACAATTATTAGGGATTTGTTGTTTAATCTTCGTATTGATTGGTAATTAGGTTATACATTTAGTGGGAGTTCTTGCTTTTGGTGCATTTTGTTTTCTATTGGGATCAAGTACGTGAAAATTGGATTATGCTTTATGTTACATTTTGAGTATTTCTGATAAATTGTTGCAGGGACCACTGGCGTGGGCATTAATTGTATGGCGTTGCAGTCTGGTCTTCAGCTCACTTGATAAAATTGTCAGCGTCTTAATACATCTTTTACCTGGTGAGTTTGTATGGCGAGGCTGCCGAATTATAATGTTAACTTGATAGATTCTACAAGCAACGTGTTTCCAGTTATGTGGATCTTGTAGTCGTAGGTAGCATCCTTCTTTAGTCATCAAGCAAAACTATTGTTCAATGGATAATTTTTGTGAGATTGCTATCAAGTGCATTGAAGTATAAACCATGATTTGTTATTTATGTTTGTTTTGTCACTCATAATTGGAAGCAAGAGCATTTGCAGCACAACATTATGATAGTTTCTAGTTACAAGCATACTCTACATTTTGCTTTAGTGTTTTCTAAATTCTTATTCAATATTAAGAGTGTGCCTTCATGGCAAAGCCATCATAGTGGAGACAGGGGAAGTCATTTAGAAGCTATTTTTTTTAATTTTGTTTAACCCTGTACACTTTTGATACTTCTGAATTATCTTTATACCTACCACTGGTTGATGTCATTGGCAAGGATTGTTTACTTCACTATTCGATGGTGGGATCTTGAAACCTTTGAGGCAATGCATCCATAGGGAATCACGAGTCAAATAGCTTCATGGCCGTTTGTGGAAGACAAGTCCTACCTCTGGACGTGGCTATTTGTTGTTCCATTGGCTGCTTACATCTTATGGCATATTCTCTATTTTCTCATTGTCAATGTTTTGCATCGTCAAAGGCTTTTAAGGGATCCAGAAGTAATGACATCGTACAGGTATTCCCTTGCTCCCTCTCTCTTCACCTCTCATGTATTGTATATGGGCACAAACACACGGGAAAAATTTCATTATTAGCCCTCAATGGCTCTATTATGCCAATACTTTGATTACTTCTCTAAAACCTGGTATCGTTAACCCTGTTAATGATTTAAGCGGCTATTGATTTGGCTTTCTGGCTTCATGTCATTGCCGCCGTTACTGGATGCTTTTATTTATGTCGTTATCTTTGAGTTACAGTATGTTGTCACACATTAGGAAAACTGGTCTAGGGGTTGCAATTTGAATCTTATGACCCAAACCGAGTTTACACGATCCTAAATTTTCACTAGTGTTATGCTTCGATTTTCTTTTCACTTATTCTCTTTCCTGCTGCGAATATTGGCAGACAACTATTGAAGAAAGCACAAAAAGCAAATAATATGTGGTGGCGTCTGAATGGAATTCTAGGTGATCAGAATCGTATGCTCATGTATATCTTGTTCCAAGATGCATTCACAGTTGCCACAATGACTTTGACTGTGCAATATTTCTGTCTTACAACTTGCATGTGATTTTCCAAATACTCAAAGTCTCGCCATCTATATGGAACGGAGGAAGATTTTTATTAGAGGCGATGCCCAGGCAAGTCTCATTTTGGACGTTTATTTAAACTGCATTTTGAAGAAAAAAAATTCGTCAACATGCTGGCAGGTCTGTTTAGAAGATTCTTGTTTTCTAGTATTATTATATTGGTAGGTTCTTTCATGTATTACTCTTTTTAGTTTTCTGTCTTGCACATTGTTAAGTTTCCAACTACTGCAGCAAATTAGTAATCTTATTGAACTGGGTATTCTTTTTTTTTTTTGATGCAAACCGAACTTAATATTAAACCATAATATTACATAACTTCTGAGCTAACTTCCTTTCATCCTTAATCTGCATATCAAGTTCAGTAAGGATGTGAAAATCAAAATCAAGGAAGTTTTCTCTGATCTAGCTTTATAAGCTATAACATGAGCTAGGTTGTTCTTTGATCTTTTACATGACTTACACCAAGATACTTAGTTTTAGACAGCATATGTCTTATTTCATCTACATAGATCGATTCATCCGGTGGACTCTCTTGGTGACATTCTTGATAGCACTAACTACATTTTACTGGTCTGTTTCAAAGACAACATTCATGAGATTGATTTCTTTGGCCCAAAGAATAGCATTTTTATGGCCAAGCATTAGCACCTTTCTGGATTTATTCCTCCATAGAGGTGCACCTTTGATTCCTTTGATTGTACTGCAGAATCTCTTATTATAAGTCAATGCCAATTTCTTTAGTTGAGTAATCAAAAGAAGCATCAATATTAATCTTATAGCAATTATCGGTGGATGAGACCATTTGATGATGGTAGCATCATAGGAATCTTTGTTACGTACTGATTTTCTTTCATACAAAGATTTGAGGAATTTTTATTTGATGGCGGAGGTGAACCCGCAAGCTGATATTTTTGTTTTCAAAAACTTTAATGCATCTGTTCTTCAGTTGCCAAATTTTGTGCACATTAGAGTATATAGACACAAGGTCTTATCATCTCCATACATTGCATCGAGAGAACCAACTAGAAATCCAATTCGAAGTACTAATTTTCTGCTTTTGGAGGTTATCCATATTCATTCATTCTAACCAAATTGAACGTGTGTAGTCACATCCAATTAGAAGGTCTTTGTAATGTTTCTTCATGAGAATTGCAGAAAGGACAATAGGAGTTGATATCTCTCTTGTATTGACTAATTTTTCCTAAAGTTAGAACAATATTCCTCAAACATTTCCAGAGGAATAACTTGACTTTATGTGGAACTTAGATTTCCATAAATTCCTCCAGTTACTTTTGGAAATAGTCTATCTTGTTCACCTTGAGATGGAGTATAATTAGTCGGGGTTTTATAAGCCGATTTAGCGAGAATTCACCCGGTTGTTAGGCTCCCAGTTAATCTATTCGACCTTCTTTGTGTTAATCTCATTTGAAGGATTAAGTTAGCAATATTATCGGAACAGATTTCGACTAACTCTGTATTCCATCTTCTTGGATTACTGAAGCATAAGGTCAGAAACATGTACTATTCTTCTTTGGTTCTCTAAAATTTTCCTTAGGAAATGGAGGTTCATTTAGACCTATAACCCATTTATCATACCAAACCAGAACTCTAGTGCCACGTCTTATATCCCATATGTGATATTTTCTTACATTTTCTAGTCTGCTTCAATACCTTTCCATATCCATGAAGAGTTATGATGTTTTTCTTGAAGATGTAAGAACTCATGATTTGGAGAATATTTTTGTTTCATGTTTTAACCCATTGTTTATTTTGTTACGTACATAGTCTCCAAGCTAATTTGGTTAACAAGGCCAAATTATATTGTTTCTAGGTTACGGAAAGCAAGTCCCCCATCTTCTTTTGGCACACAAAGAGAATCACAAGAAACAAAGTTGATTCCTTTATTTTCTTTATGCCCCCACCAAAAGTTTCGTTCAAGAGTATCTAGCTGATGTAGAGTTGTTTTAGGCATCTTGAAGTTACTCATGTAATGTGCAGGAATCGAATTTAAGACCGATTTAACCATGGTCGTTCTAGCAGCCTGATTTAAAGTCTTCGAATTCCATCCATGAAATCTGTTACTATAGGAATCTTTCAAGGACTTAAAGGAGTTTACTTTTGATCTTCCTAAGAGGATTGGGAGACCAAGATACTTATCTGATGAGCATAATTTTTTAACCCCTAGCTTTTATATTATGGATAATTTTTGTTGTTTAGAAGCATCTCCACATATGAAGCCCGATGATTTGGAGTAATTAATTAGGTGCCCAGATATATCTCCAAAGTTTTTTAAGATTTGTGCAATGTGAATAAGACTTTTATCAGTTGCCTGAAAGAACAACAAACAATCATCTGCGAAAAGCAAGTGATTTATTGGTGTTGATTTTTGTGAGATGCCTATTCCTTGTATTTGCTTATTCAGCTGAGCCTCTTCTAAAGCTTTAGATAAGTACTCCATCGACATAATGAAAAGATAGGGAGACAATGGGTCACCCTGTCTTAATCCTCTTGTTGGGATATATGGATCACAGATGCTACCATTGAAGCGAATGGAAATCGAAGTTATCGATATGCATTGCTGAATAATAGTCCTCCAGTCATCACTAAACCCCAGATGAAAAAGCATTTTGTCAATAAATGACCATTCAAGTCTGTCAAAAGCCTTCGACATATCCAGCTTAAGAGCCACTAGAGGAGTCTTCTTTTTAGATTTTTCATAGAGTGGATTAACTCATGAGCTAAGATAATATTATCATTTATGAGCCGTTTAGGGACACAAGCCACTTGGGAAGGAGAAATAATTCTATCCAATAAAGATTTCATTCTAACGACTATGATCTTCGAGATGATTTTGTACGAACAATTACAAAGGCCAATTGGTCCGTAATCATTTGGGAAATTGGTTGATTATTTTTAGGTATCGGGCAAGTGGTAGTATGATTTAGGTTGGGTGGCATCTGCTTTGTTATGAAAAATTTTGAACTAAAAAGTGATGTCGTCACCTACTACAACCCATTGAGATAGTAGAAACCCACGGGAAACCATCTGGGCCTGGTGCACTCATTTGGACATACCTTTAAGAATATCATAGATTTCTTGTTTGGTAGCGAGACATGAGTCTAATATTGTCTTACGGAGTGATAACTTGCTTAATAAAATTAAAAAAAGACCCTTGAATTGAGGACTAGTAGTTGTAGCAATCAAAGAAAAATGTTGGTGAGCAATTTTACTAAATCTTTTCTTTGATGGAACCATTTTGAGGAATCTCGAAGAAGCGGTGATGTTATTTCTTGCTCTTCTTCTATTTGCTTTAGAATGAAAGTAAGATGTATTGTTATCAGCATCTCTAAACCAATTATCACTGATTTCTGCTGCCAAAATTCAGACCTCTATTTTTTCCCGGTCGATATGTTATCTATATTTGTTTGGATTTTATTCTTTGTTAGAATCAGCATAAGGAAGAGATTGCAAATGAGAGGGCATCTTTATAGTATTTAATGCGTTCATTAATATGTCCAAAATCTTCTCTATTCCACTTGGCTAGAGCTTTTCTTGTGATATTAAGTTTTCGGTGAAATTACTATCACTTGCTAAACCATGCCAAGAATTATTAATTAGCTCAGGACATTTGGAATCTCTTAACCAGCATTTATAAAATTTCCCGGGCTCTAAATGGTTTATGACCTTCTGCTTCCGTAAGAAGAAGAATTGGGCAATGATCTGAGGCTCTAAATGGAAGGTGATATAATTTCGAGTCAGGGTATTGAAGTTGCCATAAAGCATTATGTAGAGCTAAATCAATTCTACTCCTTTTATAACCCTTACCATTTGACATATTTGACCAAGTATAATTATGTCCTATGAAACCCAAATCCTTTAGCCCTATTGAATCAATCACTTGTCTTATCCAGTTATCATTTGAAGAACTGCTTGCTTTTTGGACCTTGTTTGATAGATGAAAATTAAGATCACCAAAAACCAACCAAGGTTGAAAAACATTATCACTGAGTTCCTTTATGAAATCCCATTGTAATTTTTTCACATCTACATTTGTAGAGCCATACATGCAAGACAGTAGCCATTCTTCCTTAGATGGTTAGATTGAATTAAGACATGGATCATGTTATCAGACACTACTAACTATTTCATGGAAAACCTTGTTTCCAAGAAGAAATTAAACCCACGATAAACCAATGGAACTGACAAACCAAGAATTAGGATAACAGAATCTCTGGGTTAATATTTTTGCTCTTTCAGCTGAAATTTTTGTTTCTGACAAGAAAATTACATCAGGGTTATGATCTTTGATAATATCAGCTAAGTAATCCCTAGTGTCTTTTGACGCAAATCCTTGTATATTCCATGCAAGAAGTTTCATTTTAATGAGATTCCAAAAATCAGGCCAGAGATTAAAATTATACTGAAGATTGGAAAATAAGGTAGTAAATAGAGAATCTAATTGAGAAACATAGAAAGAATAATTTTGAGCTAAGATATGAGAAAAAAGTAATACCTGGTGGGATGCACTTGGATTTTTGCTTTGAAGAGTCTTTTCTTGGTTTTGCTCTGACACTGTACCATGGTAAGATGGATATGAATTAGGAGAGTGAACATGGTCATCCAAAATAACATGGGTGTTTTCTGATGATTCTCCAACGGAACTGGCTTCATATTGTCTTGATTGATTGGATTGAAAGTGATGAATTAAGAATTTGAAAAAGGTTCCTTAAAAATGCTCTACGATTTCCAAAGTTGTCTGGATCTATATTCTGAGAATTAAAATCATCCCTTGAAACATCGAATTCACCCATTGCTAAATAAGTTTTGAGCATACTCAAATTACCTCCCAGATCTCTATTTAAATTATCATATAAAGATGAATTTTGGAGATTAACATCAGGTGCATTGAGACTATTTTGATTTTCAGAGATGGAAACTGAATCTGAGTAATGACTAGATTGACCCTTATCCATTTTCACTCTTTTACCTTTTCTCTCAGTATCATCTTCTCTCTCTCTATTTCTATTAATAATAACTTGCAGCATACCTTGATCGTTGCATTCAATATTGGTGACTGGGATGACAGGGACTAGTGAGTTATCCACTTGGTTGACGATCTGAGTCGGCTGTTCTTGTCGTTGAGTACAAATCATCTATAAGTGAGAGGATGATGCCAATTCCATATTAGACCCTGCATGCAATTCTTGAACCTCATTTAATGCAGGAGCTTCTAATGCATGCAAGTGCGAAGCCACTATGAGATCATTTTGTGTAATGACTTGCTCATTTTCTTGTCTAGACGGAGCTTGTAGCTAAGATACAGAGATTTTTACCCCTCTATTATCTGGATTATTCCACGAAGGAGGATCAATGATGGAGTTAGAAGAGAGGAAACCTCTTTGTTGTTGCGAGAAAGAAAATTGGCTATCGTTTCACACTCAGACTCTTTGTGATCAATCGTGTAACAGTGACCACATAGATTAAAAGGTTGTTTTTCATAAAATATACGAAGCCAGACTTCTTGATTGACTGCATTCTTCATCCAAAAACCTCTTCTTAGTGGATCTCGACATCAATGAGCAAGACTTTACGAACTTTACCTTTAGGAACCATGCAATCTGGTGGATCTAATTCACGAACTTCTCCTATCGCTTGACAATCCCGGTAACAATTGTAGGATTAGCGGATTCTGGTTGCATGTTATACGGTCTAAGCCACGAGAAGTTGTTTCGTGAGATCAACATCACTTCTTGGAATAGAAGGGTTCAGGGTTCTAGTACAAGCAAATCTCCTTCAATGAACCATGGACGAAATTTAAGAACAGTTTCATATTCTTCTTGAGTATAAAACTTGATCATGAAAGTACCATCATCTTCCTTTTTAATATAGATTTCCTTGCTTTTTATCCACAACTTTTTTAACTCTTTATCTAGCTCTGTAACAGTGAAAGCTTTGATTGAGTATATCTTTCCCAAAAAACAAAACTTCCATTGATCAGCCCCTTGAACCAAATCTTCGGCAGAGATATCTGGAAGCTTTAAAGCTTTTAATCAATTAGAAAGCCTTGAGAACTTTCCATCTCTCTTTGTTATAATCCAAGTTTTGGTTTTTCTGAAGTAGCTTTTGAGTTTGTTTGAGAGAAGAATGAAATCTACATAAAAAGCTTGAGAGAAAACGATGAAAAGAAGAACAATATTAAAAGATTTTAGAACCTTGGCTGATTGAATGTTGTACACTTGTAGGAATTCTTGCCATGTTTGCAAATCCTACTTGAAGGAATAAAATAAGGTTTGCTGCCAAGTTTTGGAGAATCCATAAGCGTGTGAGAGAGAGAATAAAGATAATTATGAGTAAATTTTAATTCTTGGACGCGTGACAAAATCAGATTGTTGAGTGTTGAATCTTCTCGTATCAAAGAACATCAGATAATCAGAGGATTTGGATGAAAAGTAGTCAGGCAAAACCACTCCAACTCTTTAAGCCTTCATCCAAGTGCTCCACTGACCTAGAAAATACACATGAAGAAAATACGTTAGATAAAATTTTCAAAGGTATGATAATAAGGTAGATGAGATTAGAACATGCAAACAGATTTGAACATGATCACGGAGTAGAATGAAGGAAGAATTTTCAACAAGGTGGCCAGAGTCAACTACGAGTTGTTTAGTTACGAGACAACTATGTTGAAGCTGGGTATTCAAATTCCACTTTGGTAGTAGTAATTAGTTTCCAACTACGCATGCAAATTATTAATCTTGTTTCTACGTTGCGAGAACTTCAGCGGCAATGCAACGGATAGCTGAAGCTGGAGGCACTTGTTGCGCATCATGGGTAGGAGCGCACTTTGTTACCCCATCGGCGACGCTCAAGCGACAATGCAATGAGATAGCTGAACTTGAGGCACTTGTTGCGCATCATGGGTAGGAAGCGCCAACATTGTTACCCCATCAAGCGACGCGAGAGATCGGGAACAGTCCATGAAAGGAAGATCTTGGTGAACATAGATGCTTGACTATAATACTAATTTATAACTCTGGCGACTCAGGTGCTTGTTTTTTTTTTTAATACAAGGGAATGGGATCTCTCTTTTTTGTTTTCAGGCCATCAGGTGTGTTCTTATCATGTCCCAAACCAGGCATTTTGGATGTTGTAAAACTTTGTTATGAATGGTATAAGAATTCTACAATGGAAGGTTATGAGAATCTAAAGAATTTGAAAATCTTTTTAATTTTTGTGTGAATGGCTTAAAATTTCTGAGAATTCTACAATTATTAGAATCTAAAATCCGGTGCCGGAGAAAATTAACCGGCGACCGGTTTCGATGTCCGGCGAACGCCGATGACAACTTGCCGTTGTCGGAAAAAATGACGGCGGTAAGAAAACAACCTGTGACGGTTTGACCGAACGCCACAAATAGAATAACTATTCGTGACGGTTTACCAAACGCCACAAATGATATCAACCGTCACAAAAAAAAAAACATTTGTGACCCCAGTAGTAACGACGGATTTTCGCCCGTCACAAAGACACATTTGTGACGGTTTTTTTGCTATTTGTGACGATTGTTGCTATTTGTGACGGTTTGAAAACCGTCACTAAAGGCCCACTGTTTTGTAGTGCGTGTCGGGTGTGAATAAAATCCATATTCTCATATTTGTCGATGTCAACGATTAAAAAAAAAAACAAAAAAAACATGTAGTATATCTTGCTTTAATTATGGAATATTAATTAGCAAGTGTACAAATATTATCTTCAAGTGCATGCAGTCGTTGAACGTGTCATCTTATGCATGCTACCATTTTCAATGACACAATCCCAAACACTGATGAAAAAAAAAAAAAATGACAGAAGGAGCGTATCAAAGCCCATAACTTATGTAAAGGGTCTTGGAAACTCGACAATGAGTTTTTAGCTTCCACAAATTTCTTACTACTCCATTAGCACTCCATTAGCCACACAGCTTATGTTGACTTTTAAGGACTGTTACCATATATAGTTGCTTTCTTCAACTGGTGTGTCTCTTTTCCCCAGCAAAGTGTAAACATCCACTTAAGTTGCGCCTAATTTTTGAATTCTTTTTTTGTCTGACTTCCGTCAATGTTGTGAGTTGAACTTTTCTTTTTCTTGACATTTTTTGATTTGTTGTTATTCAAAGTACTTGGAGCAACTGCAGTGGGGTGACTATAACCAAAGACTAAAAACCAAAAATTTTTGAGAAAAATGAGTTTACTCCGTGGTGCGACGCTACGGTGAGAAAACCAAATTTGGTGGGGCGCAACTTTAAAGTTGCGCCCCATTTTTTTTTTTTTTTTTTTAATTCGGGCGTAACTCAAAGTTACGCCCGATCATCAGGCGCAACTTTATTTTTTTTTTCTTTTTTAAATTCGGGCATAACTTTAATCTTCGCCCCACCAGGCACAACCTTTAAACTTCGCCCGACCAAAGACCAAACCAAAGACCAAATATAGTTTGGTTTTTGGTTTTAATCCGTGTTGCTCTTTACTCCTCTCCGTAGTGTCTCGGTTTTCGACCAAATTTTTGGTTTTAGTCGACCACTGTGGTTGCTCTTAGTACTTCAAAAGTGCATTTATAACACAACTTTCATGCATATAATTGTAAATCTTCTACAATATAAAGCACAGTTTGTTTCTGAGTGGTGGCCAGGATTTATTCTGGGCAAAGATAAATCTACGGTCGTGGTTGTGCAGACCACACCCATAACCCGCACGTGCGCCAAGGCTAACTTTGCCTATATGAGTGGTGGTCAGGATTTATCCTTGGCAAAGATAAATCAAAGGCTGTGATCCTCCGTGCCACACCCTACAAGTCGCACACGTGGTGTTCATTCCAATATTATGAATTAAAAATGAATACTCAAGTCAAGATATTGAATTTTAAAAATTATAGCGGGGAGGTTCGAACTCATGACCTATTGTGTCATAAGAGTGGCCTCTAACCATTGTTCCACCTTGGTTGGAATTGATAAAAAAGATAAATCAACAGTGGTTGTTTGTTCAACTTAAATATTAATTAGTATAAGTATTTTATTAATTAGTATAAGTGATTTGTCTAGAGAAGATAAATCTATGGTTATGGTTTGTTCAACTTAAATATTAATTAGTATAAGTGTTTTATTAATTTAGGAAACATTAATTTCTCATGATAAATGATTTATTAATTTTACATCATAAATATCCCTTAATTAATATTAATACATATCTCCATCAATAAGTAATAATTTTGACAAAAATTATTTCAATAGATATTAGTGGTGGTGGTGGTAGTAGAGGAAGAAGTGAGTGGTGGAAGCGGTGGAATGTGTTACAAAGTGGTGGAGGCGGTAACATTAGTTTTGGTGGAAGAAATAGTGGCGTTTGGATGGTTTTAATGGCGGTGGTATTAGTTTTTCTTTTTGAATCAAAAATAATAAAAATTTTTACATGATGGGTAACATTGTATTGTGAAAAGTATAGTTGGTTGTTTTTGACCACGATCAAAAAAGGCGGATAAAATACTTTTGGGATGATACCAAATCATATAAGACAAAATGGTTGTTTTTGGTGCCACTGCTATCTTTGGTAACCGTTAAATGCATGATTTTCAGTATTAACAAAAAACATATAGTTGAATAAATTAATTGACGACCTAATTAAGTTTGTTAAATCTAAACTTTATACATGAAGTGTGGGATTAAAAGTTATAAGTCGCCCAATATTCTACGAGGGATGGAAAATGGTGGTGGTGGAGAAAGAAGTAATATCGGTGGTTTGTGGTGCTTGGCGGTTTTGATGAGTAGTAATTGACTATGTTAATTATGTCTTTGCTACAAAAGGATAACACTATAAATTAGAAATGTGGTTGATCGTCTTAATGCTAATATAAACTCGGTTAAAATACATGAAAATTAAGAAGAAGAAAAAAAACATTTGGATGTCACGTTATATAATAAATAACACTAAAAACTACATATTTAGTATCAAGGTTTCTCCGTCCAATAGATAAATCTAAGGTTGTATTGAGATCCGTAAGCATAGGGCGAGTTGGTCTTGGATTTACGAATGATAATGAATATAATGAAACGCTCCCTCTCGGTTTGTCCAATGAAAACCGAAACCTTCTAAAAAAATAATCAATCGAACAACACTTAGATGGAGCAGCATCACCACCAGTGTAAACTTCTCTGAATTGCTACATATCCGGTGAAATTTCTACAAATTAATGCGGTGATTTCCTCCTACCGTTGCGGGGCATGCAATTAAATCTCTAATAGTGATTTTAAAGGTATTTAATAATTATAAAATTCTCTTATAAGTTTTGTTTATGCAAGTATTGATTTAACTTGGGTTCTTTTATATTTTTGTGTTAAGTTGATGACTTTTTAATTTGAATACATGTTTGGTTAACAAACTTTGATACATATAGGGTATTTTCTTTGTAGAACTGATGTTAGTCTCTCATTTTTCCCGTTATCACATTGTTTCGATCCCGTATTTGTAGACATTATTTGACTAATATTGGGGTATTTGTTTAATCTCAAGGCCGATTAAACCCAATGTGTGTTGTATACATTGAAGGCGAGTGTCGGCTCTACCTTGAAACTAATAATTTTTCTTCGGAAGGTTAGTTGAATTTATGTAGATACAAATATCAATATGACTATGCTCTTTAAAACTCCAAATTACTTGAGTAACACTAGATGTGAGAACGTCATTCATGCACTACTTAGCATAGTTGGTGTGAAATCTTTTTATCCACAATTTCTTCAATATTATGTTATCAATATGATTGAGAAAGAATCTTACACATGTTTTGATTTACTATTATAAGTTTATTTTTTCAACTCACATGTGTATATCTCAGCCTTCCAATAACCAAGGGTTCTTCATTTTTATAACTCTCACATTTTGCAAAAAATAAATAAATAGTGTTTATCTATAGTAGGAAAATATTATGGGTTTTTGCTTCACTCCTTAGAGCCTTAGTTATCAATAATTTGGAACAAAAGTATTCATAAACATCATGGAGTTGGATTGGCGGTTTAGGTATATGTCTTTGTTAGATGAAATATTCTTTTGAAGTTTGAAATTATGGTATGATGGAACAATAAATAGGGAAAAATTTTATTTATTTGTATTTTTTATTTTATTTTCATGTTGGCACAACATTATTACTCCGTCAGGATAATAAATTGGAATAACATGCTTAAGTAAAAAAATAAAAAGATCAGGTAACCCATTTTGTTTCCCAAAACCTATTTGAATATCAAAATAATTACTCACGAATAAAATGAAGCAAGAAAAATGTGAACAATATCGTATTAGAGACAAAACATCCCGTGCCGTTACGGCACGGGTTAAGATCTAGTATACTAATATAAAGAAAAAAGGTATTTTTGGTTAAGCCTTTTCACATGACAATAATACCCTCATTAACTAAGCTTTTAGTTAATATTAATATATTTACAAGAATGCCATTATTTTAAAAATAGATCAAAAAAATAAAACTTATATATCTTTAAAAATACACATCGGATTTTTGCAAAATTAATATATTTGGAAAGCTCTTTAAATTATCTACGTAATAAGTCAAACAAGGATATTAAATTTTTACTTTAATTTTTTTTTCCATTATTATCAAATTTGGTGTTGTTAAAAGAATCCAATTCGAGCATGTGCATCGCACATGTGGCCTTACTAGTAGTTATGAAAGAAAAGAAAATCGTTGGTAATTGCTTAAACGAGCTGCTGTAAATTAATCAAAGTCGATCGTTACAGAAGACAGTGTTTTGCTTCCTTGTGCTGCACTTCGATCTCTGCAGTCCGAGAGTATCAACAGGCATGACCATAGTAAAGCCGCTAACTCACGGGGCATGAAGAATATTTGACTAAAAATGAATAGTTTAGGTTCGGTGGAATGATTCCTTATGAAGTGTGGGAAATATAGGTTAAGTGGTTTTTTTTTTTTTTTTTGATGGATAGGTTAGGTGGGTGAAACTACTCGAATTACCAACAGCTCGAAAAAAAATAAGGAAATAAAATAATTATGTATATTTATTCTTTCAAATTTATTTTTATTTTTTGTACACGAAATCTCCCCAATTATTTTTTATCCTCCCATAGTTTTTTGTTTTTTTTCCTTGTTCGTCTACTTTTACCTTCCATCCCTACTCCTCCACAGCGAGTGATCCCAGTTGGGCACCCGCCTCTTGGGAGAGTTACATCTTTGCGTGCAACAAAAGAATTTTTCTCAAACTGGGTTGAAACAGTAAGACTGTTTGTTGGTAGAACAAAATTCTGTTCAAGGATCCGTGTATTTTGATTCGGGGAATTTTTTTTCTAGCCCATTTTGGTTTATTTTTATATTACAAACCCATCATTAAATATCTACATATGACCCATAATTATTTATAATAGGGCTTAAATTACAAAATCAACCTTTTATCCTACCAAAATAAATTCCATTTACTTTCAGAAGGGTCTGGAGAATAAATTCCAACCTTTTAAAATAAATTCCAAAATAAATTCCATTTACTTTCAACCTTTTATCCTACCAAAATAAATTCCAACCTTTTAACCAAACAAGCGTCTGAAGAATTGTTTGGTTAGCAATGACGCTAGTAGTGGTGTTGGTAGTTTTATTTTTCATAGATTAGGCATTGCTATTCAGAAGGGTGTTGGAGCCCAGCTTGTTGCTAGGTTACCAACCAAGAGCTTTGTGTAATTACCTTTCTTTAATTATATTCCTATTTACTTTGAAAAAAAAAAAAAAAAAAAAAAAAAAAAAAAAAAACGGTTGTGGGAAAATGGTGATAATCCCTAAATTAACTCATTTAACTAAAATAACTACTCCTTTTAGCTTCCTAACTAAATCCCTAAATTAACTCATTTGAAAGTTAATCCCTAAATTAACTCATTTGAATTTTTGTCCTTAAATTAACTCCTTTCACCTACGTAGAATAACTCCTCAAATTAACTCGTTTGACCTCCCTAAAATAACGCACTTCTATAGGACTAACTATCACCAAGACTACGTGCTTAGAATTTTCCCGTTTTTATCTATTAATGAAAATTTTAACTTTCACCATTTAATGAAAATTTTAATTTTCACTCATTATAACATGAGGTGAAATTATAATTTTTACATGTTGGAACAATATGCATTTTGTGAAAATCACGGTATCACTGGATTACTGACATTGGAATCGGTTGCGTTTCGTGAAAATCGTAATTATCACCCTTTACTGAAAACTCTAATTTTCACAATTTAGTGATAATCGCAATTTTCGTTCGTTAAATTCAACTTTACTTTGTAAAAATTGCAAGTATCACATGCTCACTGAATATTCCATATTTCAAATTTAGTGATAATTACAGTTTCCATTTGTGGTTGTATTTTACGAAAATCATACAATAGACGAGACACGAGAGATAATTAAATCAAGTTGAGAGCTGCCAAACTGATCCTAAGATTAGCGGTGTTACCAGCTACATCTCACGTTCAAAAAAAAGGTAAGTGAATTAAAGTTTCTCTTGATCACGAAATGGTACATATCTTACTGATGGGTTAACTTCTTCAATATTTTCGTGTGGTTATTCACTAAAAGAATGATTTATGCCACCCAATGTAGAATAAGGAACTTTAGCCTTCTCTGATGATCATGAAGAAAAAGCTATTTAGTACCGTAACTCCATACATAATGGTGAAAAAAAAAATTTGAATCAAGACAACACTAGAAACATAAGGGAAAAACACAAGAATAGATTTGAAATGTTTAATCAAACTTTTTTTTTTTTTTTTTGATAAAAAATGTTTAATCAATGGACACTGCCTATTTGTAACCTCACAGAGCTCGAGTGCTGATAGTTTGCGTTTTTGAGGAAAGATCAAAGATGTTCCACTTTGCTTTTTCCGATTAGCAGCAGCCATTTCTACTAGATAAAGATGAATAAGAAACGATGAAAGAGAATGGCTATTAAGCAAATCTGGTTTGTGAAAGATCATAGGGTCATGAAGAGTTTGTAAGCTAGATGGAAACGACGGGTATCTTTTTAGTTTCCAAAAAGCATGAAAGTGATTAAACCAAAACTGATTTTTCCGTGGATATTTTGGATGAACATAAGCATGAAAATCTGCCGCAACTGATTTACCAGCGGTGATATTTTGAATGCTATAATTTAGGCGTTGAGTATGGGCAAAACTGAATCGCAATAAATATTGTTAAGATATTTCCGGAAATACTGCTGGCCATCAACAAACTCCGTGAAAATCGGATTATTTTTTTAAATAAAACGGACTGTAAAAATTGGATTGTTTTTATAAATAAATTATTTTAGCCAAAATTAAATAAAAAGGATAATATAGTCCTAAATAAAATGCAAAAATTTAAATCAATCTAAGACAACTGATCTTAACCGTCGATCTTGTATTTTGGGCTACACATATATATCATTTTAATGGTGGGTTTAGAGAAAAAAGAGAACCAAACTTGGGTTCCTCGAGAAATTTCACTATATATGAGACATTCAGTCAATGTTCAAATTTGAAATCCTAAAAACTAAATCAACTTTGACACATCCCAAAATCCTATTCTTTTTCTTTTAATACATACAACAAAAACTTATGTTTGGCCAAGTCAACATTTTAAAGCTCAAATGAATAAATCCTATAAATACATCAAATGCTCTTCCCACATATCTCATTATATTCCAACAACATCATCATAATTTACCAAAAAATATATTGAGAGAGCTAAAATATATCTTCATCAACCTAATATTTCCGCCATCATATATAATTAACCATCTCCAAGAGAGAAGGGAAAAGTAAATACAGAAACAGCTTAAATATCATTTTTCTCTAGTATTAATTAACAAACAATCATCAATAGGGTAAATTCAATTCATTTTCTTGTACATTGGAAGTTAAACCAAGATATGGTGATTTGGTACAACGTGTCATATTTGGAAGTCGAGATAGCTTGAGAAGCAAGTTGTGCCGGTTGCTAGTTTTAGAGTTTTACTATGTTTAGAGTTTATATGTGTTTCTAGAAGTGTGCTTTATTTAGAGTTTGTTTTTATTAGGAAAGTGCTTTGAGTGATCGTCAAGTTTGTGAGACTATAAGTAGGCTATTGAGCCATGAAAATTGTACACCGAATTTGATTATCAATGTAGTATTTTAATTGCTTCCGCATTGTGCTCTCCTCTCTCTTGCCCGATCCTACATTTGGTATCGAGCAAGGTGAGAGGAAGAGAGAGAGGAGAAGGAGAAAGAGTTGAAGAAATTCTTTGTTTTTGGTAGAGAATCGGTTCTTAGTTTTTCGTGAAGGAGAAAAAAAAAATTGTTGCGTCTGCGTTCACTTCCGACTAAACCTAGAGTGATTCGTGCGGTCAAAAGGGACAATGGTTCGAGATAAAAAAAATTAATAATAACAGTTTGATGAATGGGGTTTGTGGTTCGTTGTGATGGGTATTCACCGTGCGTCTGTGGAGTTTGAAACCAAGAGGAATTAGAGAAGAATTGATGGCTGCTGTGATTTCCGAGGTGATGCTGCCATTATTAAGATGTGATGAACAATGAAGATGATCTTTGGAAAGTGCGAACAGATAGAGATGGAGGATGGTGATTGAAGGATGGTGAAGATTGGTTAGTATATGGAAGGTGCCAGTTTTAGGAAACTGGACAATATATGGAAGGTGCCACTTTTAGGAAACTGGTTTATATTTGGAAGGTGCCAGTTTTAGGAAAATTTTGTTTCAGGGCTTGTTTTTTAGAAGTGGACAATATTTGGAACTCTTTTGTTCCTGGTGATGATTTATGGAAGTCAGGGAGAAGATCAAAATTTGCTAAAAAAAAAAAAAAAAAACAAACATGGTCGAGTCCAACAAGGGTTTGAAGTTAAAAGTTTTGATGATGGTTGTGATCGGTAACGTGGTAGTAAACATGGGTTGTTGTGGCGGAGCGTTGGTTGTTTTTACAAGGTAAAGAATCTTTGGGTAAGTGGTTGATTTAAAGGGTTAAGTTATGGATTCGAAATATACGCAATAGAAGATCAAAGTTGGTATTGCAGTCAGGAGGATTGGTACAGTTTGATTAAGGTGATCGAATTTAGAAACTTAGAATGACAAGGAATGTTGGGTAGTTATGTTTGAGCTTAAGGGAGGATGGTAACATTTTAAACTCAAACATGGTGATTGAAGATTTTGTGGCAGAAACTTGAAAATCTTACAAAGTGTGGCAGACTTTGTGATAGTTATTGCTTGTGGCAGAAGCATAATAAGAAACAGATTGTGAAACAAAGAAGTGTGAAAGTTTCGACTCTAACAAGCGTGACTGGAACAAAGAAGAAAATAGAAGAAGAAATAATAGTAAGGTTGTGAAGAAAGAGAAGAGTAATTACCAGGAGGTGATGAGAGAGTGAAGAGAAGAGACGTCACAAGTGTGTGATCGTGAGAAGTGAAGCAATCCCAGTGTGGGATTTGAATAGAGAAGAGAAGAAATTCCAGTGTAGAATTTGAGAAGAGAAGAGAAGACAACAATAGTGGGTGAAAATCCCATGAGTTGTAGAGAACACCAATAGTGGGTTAAAATCCCATGAGTTGTGGAGAAAGGATGCCAATGATGCTGGAAAATATCGTAAAATGAGGTGAGATGGATCATGGTTGTTAGAGACTGAAATGATACCGGGAAATATCGTAAAAACAGGTGAGATGGATCATTGCAGTAGTGACAAAGAATGAAGTAAAAGAAGAAGATGAGCTACAATGCTCAATGATGAGTTACAAAATTAGGTTTCGTGTTTGGTTAGCAAGTTGAATAGAGCACAACAATAATGTTTCTAGCTTGTTAAGGATGGTGTTCCGCTGCGATGAAGATGAAGAAGAAAAGAAGTTTGTGATGGTTGTTATGGTATGATAGTAGTACGAAGTGAGTGTTTGACGGAATTCCAGTGGATCATGAAATTGGGATAAGTTATAATTGAGTATAAAGGAGTAAGGGTTTGTTGGTGGTATCTTTGAAGATGAGAAAAGACAAGAACGTGTTAACGTTTATCAATGGAAGAAGTGGAATGGTAATGAGAAAAGACAAGGACGTGCTAACGTCGATCAATAGAAGAAGCTGAGGAGTACAAGAGGGTTACGGAATTCTCGTTGAATGATATCTTGGTTTAAGGGAGGATGTTCGAAGTTAAACCAAGATATGGTGATTTGGTACAACGTGTCATATTTGGAAGTCGAGTTAACTTGAGAAGCAAGTTGTGCCGGTTGCTAGTTTTAGAGTTTCACTATGTTTAGAGTTTCTTTGTGTTTCTAGAAGTGCTTTATTTAGAGTTTGTTTTTATTAGGAAAGTGCTTTGAGTGATCGTCAAGTTTGTGAGACTATAAGTAGGCTATTGAGCCATAAGAATTGTACACCGAATTAGATTATCAATGTAGTATTTTAATTGCTTCCGCATTGTGCTCTCCTATCTCTTGATCGATCTTACATTGTCATTCACAAAAATTTAGAACATGGGTCTAATCAAAGAAATAAGAGATGTTTTTGACGTAATCGTCTTTGCTATTTTATCCATTTTCTTGCTCATCAACGATTCCCAACATGTTGAAGGGATGAGGATATTGCGAGAAGAAAGAGATATGTTATTGATGAAAGCAGAAAATATAGGCAACTCGAATAATCAGCTTGAATCTATAATTCATCAGCAGTCATTACAAAAGCGGAGAACACTTCCGAATCCTCTTTCACCTTCTCAGGTGCACTAATCTCTCTGGTAGAGGTAACAACGGTAGTTGTCCATCGAGTACCATGACGACCATGAACATTGCTGGTAGCCTTGAGGATAATGAGAATTTGAACCGAGAAAACCGGCGAGGTTGAAAATAGAAACAAGATTGAGCTAGTAATTCATCCATGATCTTTAGTAGTAGTGGGAAATCCACAACTACACCCTTTGAACAATCTATATATCAAACTATGAAATCATGATGAAGAACTCATGTTGAAGTTTCTGCAAAGACTTCTATTCCAAGTACCACCCCACTCTTTTGAAATTTGAAGATGTTGACTCGTTTGATGAAGTGTCTAAGAATGATCCTTAGTTTCCTTTCCTTTTGTATGTTTGGATTCCCTTTTACCGTTTTTCTTTGCATATTTAAAGAAGAACAAGTTTGTTTCTGTGCAAAGTTATTTTCTAAGTATGCGAATGATACCTTGTTTTTGTACTTCCCATACTTGCCTCTGTTATTCGCATTTTAGATAATAACTTTTTTATGAAATATTTGCTAAAAAGAAAAGCCTATTTAAGAGAGATAAGTTTTATGCGAAAACAAAACAGAGTTATACGAATATATAAAACTGGGTTTATGCGAATATAGTCCACTTAAGAAAGAAAAGGCTTTTATGTGAATATGAACTCCAAAGATAAAATCACATGTGTGTTTACTTAGGTATTTTGGGGTTTGATAATGAGGTCTTATTGAGTCTCCTAAGTAGAGGTCTTAATCAGCCTCTCCTGTTAATAGGGCTTATCTTTGCCTCGAGGATATTACTTTGGCCGTACGATAGAGTCGCATGACGTCTTTACGTTTTCGCGTATTGACCCTATCTTATCATTTCGTATTACATGCCTCTGCAGGATATATAAATGCACGTCAATATGACAAGCCTAATTACTCCCGTGAGTAAAAGCCTTGCGACATTGGCGTGTTTGACACAATTCAGCTCCCTAGTGGAGGGTGTCGTCCTTATATTCCCCATGATTGCCCCTTCAAGGAAGCGTACCCCTACCGGGTTGGGGTGGGATCTTCCCATCCAGTGATGCAACAATCAGTTGTTTTCGCGGCCTTTTATCCCTCAACATATGTGGCTTATGGTTACAAGCTCCGCAACCTAAGTGGGGTTTCATGAGGACCAAGTGTATCATAGCCAGGACTTTCCAAGGGCGTCGAGGTACGCTCCAGACTCCCCCGACACCCTTGGCTCAACCGTGTACCGCGTCGCCCTGGTCAAGTTTCTACACTCCCTGATAGAGAACTTAGTACCTTAGTTTTTCAAATAAGGAGTCTCTATCGGATAGACTTTTATTTCGCCCCCAATATCCATGACTCATGTCCCAGGAATGGTATGGCTTTCGCCCGAGCCATGCATTACTAGGTTTTTCCCAACTATGACGCGCGTTAGGGATTATTTATATTGCCTCTTGCACAAGTGCGAACTAGGGTGCACGCCACAGTTGGATGCCTAGCCTCTCTAATTAGAGGTTTTATATTTTATTGCCCCCTATTGGGGTCTTATTCATGAGGTATTATCGTTGCCTCTTTCCGCTGCTTGTATATTTTTATGGATCCTTGTTTTGAAGAACGAGAAGACTTTGTTTTTATTCATATCTTCGCGTGTACATTATGAATTTGCATTTTCTTCTTTCGCACACATCAATCTACTAAATGCTCTATGGATAATACTTTTTGAGATACATTTTATTCCATGGATGATCAAGTTTTCGCCCCGTGTTCTTTCCATCCTTTTCCATTAACAAATGCGCTCAATTCCCCATAATTCTCTTTATTATATACGGTCCGTCTCATTTCTTCTCCAATTTTCCATCTCCTCCCTTTTGATAAGATGGTATCTCTCTCAATACCAGCTCTTCTGGTTGAAACTCCCTTGGTTTGACACGTTTGTTGTACTCTCTCGCTAGTCTTTTGTGATAGTTTTCCATGTGTTGTAAGGCAATTTCTCTGTTTTCCTCCAAGTCATCTAATTTTGCCAGTATAAAGTCGGTATTTAGATTCTTCTCCCAAGCTTCTTTCCTGTATCTTTGTTTAGATCATGCATGTAAGGCCAATAATATCCTTGCATATTTGTATTGTACGCCAATGACCTTCTCTTGCTATGGTTTCCTGCATCCCCGTATTTCCTTTAATATTTTCGTTCCTTCTTTTCGCGTCAAGCATCTGAGAGAGGGCCCGAGGAATGATCTTCGATAAAGTACTCCTTCTCTAAACTCGTAGTTTGTTGCACGGCTTTTTATCTTGTGTGCCTCCAATCATTCCTCGGTACTTCTCCCTTCTCCAAGTATGAATGAAGTTGCGATCTCCAATCTTCTTCGTTATCGTTCTTTTCGTTTGCTTCATTTTCTACCATCGCTACATCTACCTTTTATTTTTTTTCGACGGACGGGAAACAAAGTGTCGTAATCTTTATATATCGAGCGGTGGGATCCACCAGCATCGACGCGAGGAATGCCAAAGCGTCTGCGAATTTATTGTCTTTTGCATATGTCCCTCCATTCTACATTCTTGATTTTTGTTGATAACTCCTCTACGAGTAGCTTATAATTCTGTAATGAAGGTTCATTCGTTTTTTATATCCCAAATATTTGGCGAATAACCAACTGTGAATCACTAGTTATTCTGACGTCATCTAGTTCCATTTCTACTGCCAATCACAACGCATGTATTACTCCTTCATATTATGTTTCGTTATTGGTGGATGCGAATTCCAACCTAAATGAATATGCCATTCTTGCTCCTAATGGTGAGATAATTACTATTCCTATACCATTTCCTTCTCCGTTTACAAATCCATCAACTAGTATCTCCCACCTTTTTGAATTTCGCTCTCTTAACAGATTTTGATGGTTTCCTTGATCTTCGTTTACCTCCATCATGTCTTCTACGCTCTCATCTTCCTCCAATGGGTACTCTGCTAAGAAGCCTGCAATGACTTGTGATTTTGGTGAAGATAGTATCTCATACTTGATTTGGTGCCCCACTTGTGCATTCCATCTTTCCACTCTCCCAGATCTTTTGAATTCTTCATTATAGATTCTACTGGCACCTTTGTAAGAACTCGATCTTATGGGCTTGAAAGTACGTGCGAAATTTTTGAGTTGCATATACCAGGGCGAGGATGAGCCTCTCGATCTTCGCATAATTCTTCTCTGCTGCATTGTATGTTTTACTTATATAATAAATCGGCTTCTCAACTCCTCCATCTAAGCGAAGTAGTACGACACTTAATGCATGCGGCGTCGAGGCCAAGTATAAGAGTAGTTCCTCTCCTGGTTTAGCTTTCTGCAAAATAGACACATTTATTAAATAATTTTTATGCTTTGCAACGCCTTTTCGCATTCAGCTGTCCATTAGAATTTGGCTCCCTTCTTTAGAATGTAAAAGAATTGCTTGCATTTATACGAAGAGCCCGCGAGATAAATCGTCCCAATGAGGCTAATAGTCCATTCAACTTCGTACATCCTTTAATGTTGCTAGTGTTGGCATGTCGCGAACTGCTTGCACCTTTTCTGGATCTACTTGTATTCCTTCCTCTGATACGATATATCCCAGGAATTTCCCTGATGCCACTCCAAGATACATTTCGCAGGGTTTATCTTCATTTGCATTATCGCATTCGCTCAAATATTTCTTCCAAATGGTCTACTTGATCTTCAGCCTTCTTGCTCTTTACTAGCATGTCATCAACATACACTTCTAAAGTCTTGTGGATCCACTACGCGAATATATTTTCCACAATGCATCCTCTGATACGTATCACCTGCATTTTTAAACCAAAAGGCATTACGGGTGTAACATATGAGTATAATCCTCTTGGTACGAACAAAGCTGTGTGTTCTTGGTCCTCCTATGCCAATGGAATTTGATTGTAGCCTTTGTACCCGTCCATTAGTGATAATCTTTTATACCCTGATGCAGCCTCTACCATCTGTGGTATATCTGGTAATGGAAAGCTGTCTTTTGGACACGCTTTGTTCAAGTCGCTGAAGTCGATGCAGATTCTTATCCCTTTGTTCTTTTTTGGTACCACCACCATGTTCGCTATCCACTCTGGATATTTTGCTGGTCGAATTATTCCTACGTCTAACATCTTCTGCAACTCAGCTTCTATTTGCGGGTGATATGTGGTTGCTATTTTCCTTATCCTCTGCTTGAATGGCCGCACATCCTTCTACGATATCTAACTTTGTGACATGCAACATCGAATCTATACCTTGCATTTCATCCATGTCCCCGCGAAGACATCGTTGTACTTTCTCGAGAAGGTTAATTGTATTTTCTTCTTCTTCTGCCTCCATTTCGGTCCCTATCCTTATCATCTTGGGCTCCTCTTGATCCCTATGTTTACTTCTTTAGTTGGTTTTGCTGCAATGAAGTTCGCCTTTAGTTCGCTTAGGGGGATGGCTCTTTGATCTCCTTTGCTGGTGCATCTTCTTCATCTGTGATTTCGCTCGGTATTCCTCTACCTTCTTTCGCTCGTACCATGTATACCCTGAATTCTTCTTCCTTCTTTAACTACTTTGCCTTTCTCCATTTATCTTTTCTTTTTTTTGCTCTTCCTTCATAGTTCTTCACATCTAATTGGTTACAAGCTTTGGATCTTTCTGTGTCTCCTGCAATCTCTCCTATTTCGCTCGGCATTGGGAAACGTATGCATTGGTGTAAGGCTGATGCCACACCTTTTATGTCGTGCATCCATGGTCTTCCCAAGAGCATGTTGTATGGTGATTCCACGTCCACTACGCACAGTGTTACCTGCATTTCTATTTCTCCTAGTGGCATTTCGATAATTATTTCTCCTTTTGGTTTTATGACTGCTTTGTCGAATCCATGAATGTTGTATGTAGATGTCATTAAGTCCGTGTCATTATATCCCATGTCCTTGAATGTACGATAAAATGCCGAGCTCCCGGTATCTATCAAAGTTCTTTCGGCCGCCCATTCTTCTGAGTCTTTCGCACCGCCATCCTTCACCATTATTCGCGCAGGTATAGTTATTACATATGGATCTATTCGCCCCAACTTCTCTGTGGTATATCGTCCGCTTCAAACATGATCTTCTGTCTTTGCCATTCGTGCATGGGTGACATCTTTTTGACAGTTAAGATCTTCCTTCCTTCATAATCACGTTTGTGGATCTGCCCTGTAAGTCCTGCATGAAAATGCATCACACCCATACCTGATTTTTTTATCACATTACGCTGTAGACGCCTGCCTACTTTTTTTCGCTCCGATGGCCTTTATCACTCTTGTGGATTTGCTCATTTCCTGTTTCATACACATGCTTGTTTGCTCTCCTTTTCACATCAATTCGTTCTTCTTTCTTTTATATATAGTCGAGTCTTGACTAGTTTGTTTTGAATAGCTTCTCCAAATACCTCTATGAATTTTTTATTTTATTTTATTTATTTATGTATTTTTTTTAGATCTGCAAATTTTGCTTTTTGAAAGAAAACTTATAGTCTCTAGGATTATTCTATAAATTCGACACCAACAAAATTGACCAACCTCTTTGACTTATAAATCGCAGTTTTTATAAATTAAACCCCATGTACTTAGCGACAACAACCTAGAGATTGATACTCAGCGACAACAACCTTTTCTTTAAAAGGAAAAATCAAAATCTTTCACGAAAAAAAGAACAACAAGAAATTTTCGAAAAATCAGCTTTAAAACTTTCACAAGCGGGTGTAATCCCTTCTCAGAAATTTGTTTTCTAGCGTCAAAATGTAGTAGTGGAAAATCCCACAACTACACCCTTTGAACAATCTATATATCAAACTATGAAATCATGATGAAGAACTCATATAAGAATTTTATTAAACTTTAGAAATCAATACAGAAAGAACATAAAACCCTAAGCAGGAGCAAATAACTTTTTCTCTCCTAAAGTTCTATATCCAACTCTCCAAAAGATCTCTCCCAAACACTAGGGTGATTGGCCCTATATATAGTGGTTTACATAGTGGAGGACAGCTAAGAAAGCCCCTATTTTCGGATCTAACGTGCGATGTCCTCACGCTTCTCACTGAGATCTTCTCGCACGTTGATGAGTGCCAAATATTGCATATTTCTACATCTTTTTATTGGCATGTAACTCATCTTTTGTGCTCGAAATCAGATAATATCCCAAATTCTGTATTTTCTCTGTTTTCAAGAATAAATACTTGTACTAATTAAGTTTGTGTTTTTAGGTAGTAAATAAAGCTCGGAGAAATTAAGGAGCCAAAAGAGCGATGGGAATTATAGACGAGCGTCTTTGGAAGCGAAAGCCACAACCGCGGGCGCATCGGTGCAACCTGACAAGAAGCAACCCATTTACAAGACATGTGCTTGAGCAATCCAAGGCCCGACCCATAACCCGAGTCAAAGCCCGTCTCATCACGAGCCGTGAGATCGACCCATCTGCATCCAACGCTCGCTGCGTCCCTCACATCATCACTCGATGCATCGCCCAACACCACAGCCACCTATACCTTCTTCCCATCGGCCAGCCAAACCAAACACTCCATTCACTTTCTCTTTTCTTTCTCCCTAAGCAAAACCAGAGCACCATCTCCTTCACCCGACCAGTTGCAGAACCACCTCACCTCCTTCACCATCTCCTTCTCCCGACTGCACAGCCACCAACACAACCACCAGTACATCCGCCTTCACCACCTCCTAGTTTCTCTCTATCTCCTTCATAGCTTCTTCACCCTAGAAGCTAAGTTTGAGATAGAAAGAGTTAGGGTTAGGGTTTCGTCAATAGTGGAGGAACATTAATTTAATGGAGCGAAGAGCCGAATTAACGAGAGGGACAGGCTGATTCGGCGGCTTTGGGTGAGAGGGTCTTCATTTAATTTCCAATTTGAAGTGAGTTAAGGGTTTGCATGTATAAATAGGGTTGGGCAGTGTATGTGAAGGAGGATGCTGGTTGCTTGGTGCACCAAGCTTAGTTTAATCATGTATTTTATTTATTTTAATCATGTTTTAATTTACCTTACTAGGGTGTTGATGAAACCCTAATTTTCATGTGAAGCTAATCTATCTTTGGTCTTATTCTTGCTGTGTTATAATCTGTTAAGATTAGTAATTAATTGATGAGCTTATGAGCCTGTGATGAGTTGTACTGTGAAAAGACAACTCATACTAGGGAGTGAGTTAGTAAAAATTAGTTAATGAACATCTACTTGAGACCTTCAAGGGAAGGCACAAGAACATAACCTAAGCTACATTTCCTTAGCATGAGATTAGAAGGTGGATTCTTTGCCCTAGTGTTCTCCAATATATTTACAATCTATTTTTGCATCTTAGAATCACAGTCACAATTCCATCTTGTCGTATCGACACCCAATCAACTATCACTGTGTCACTTCTCCTAGAAATCAGTTAGTGAAGCCTTGAAATCAACTCTACACAACCCAAATCCTTGTGGATCGGCACAGTACTTGCCTTGCCTCCAATAGGCCTTTGTGCACTTGCAGTTATACATTGTAGGCAATCACCTTTCCCGACCTACCAAGTTTTGGCGTCATTTGCAGGGGATTTAGTAGTGTTGTTGTGTTGACTAATTGCTTTCTTTACTGATTTTCAGTTCACCCTTGTACATATGTGCTTTGAATTTCTGCTTTTAATCATTGCTAGTGTAACTTAGCTTAACTTTTTATATTTCTGCATCTGTTGTTGCATTCTGTTGCATTCTGTTATTGCATTTTAGTTAGCTTATTTTAGTTACCATCAATCCTGCCATCTGTCATATGATCTGCACCCTGTGTTAGCATTAATTTTTGCTTTAACTTCAATCATAATCAATTGTATCATAAACCTGTAAAGTTTCATTGTTACATTTGCTAGTTTCTTTTGTTCTTGTTTTAGCTAATTGTCTCTTACAATCTGTAGCCTTGCTTGTTAACTTGTTTTTCTCTCAGTTCATTGGTTTGCATATGCTGTAGCTTAGATTGTGAGCCTGTTGGTTTATACCTGTCAATGCCTGTTGCTTACTCAATACTAGAGTGGATTACAATTGTCAGCTCAGTTACATTGAGACATTCATCCTGAGATTGCTGACTTCCTCCATTGTGTCATTTGTTGTATATAAGTAGTATTAGGTGTTATTTGGTGTTCACTTTCATTCAAAATTCTGTCTTTATACTAGCCTAACTCATCTATAGCTTGCATTCACATAAACTGCATCCTAGTAGTTGTTGTTTGGTTCCATGGGCATCACTTTGCACTTTCATCAATTATTGTTATCATGTGGCTCACTTTGTACTTTAGGTGTAGCTCTGGACTCTGTAATTTTAGCATTGGTGTTCTCTCATTTTCACTCCATCTAGTCAATTCTGGGAACTGAGATTGCTTTGCTGAGCTAGCAGGTACCTGAAACCTCTGCTGAGCAAACCCAAGGAGGAGAAGAAAACGGCGCATGACGATTGTGGAATTGCCTAAACCCGATTTTTATCGGTGGTATCATCCTTTAACCCTGCTGTCTTTAGTGTTTGTGTGTGATACTCCATGACTGCATGATAAACTTGAGCTTTGCAAAACTCTGATCAGCCCCTGCAATTCATAGTATTCATTTGAGTGCTTCTTTGATAGCTGAATGACATACATACTAGCCGAATTTGCTTTATCTTTGTGCTGACCTGTATGCATATGTGAATTAGTTGCCACTTCCATGAGCCTTGCCTCACGGACATTTGTGCAATCTTGCCTTGTGAATCAGCATGTCACCTTGAAGCTGTGTGGACAATTTCTGTTGCTAGTTTTTGAATTCCCATAAGCTTACTCCTGAGGAAGTTGAATTAAACCATCTCTGTATGTGCTTCTGTGAACCATGCCTGCCTTACCAACTCGCTACCTTGTTGAGTATTGCTTAATATCTGAAGCCTATGCTTTTGTGTAATCTGTGCATTAAACATTGGCTGAATTAGTTTACCTTTTCACTATAACCCCTTGGCTTCAACAAAGCCTGGGCTTAGCTCCAGCCCCTGTAGCTGTTGAGATTGAGCTGCAACTTGGTTAGCCAAGTTTGCTGCTAGCCCAAGTTGACATCAACTGAGTGAGTTGACTTCATCTACCCTGTACCTTAGCATGCTCTATTCTCGTCAACCAAAGCTGTTGACACATACGTGTGACTACTTGGTGTTAGTTGCTAAGTCATATTCACTGTGCAAACCGGTGTAATCGCTTACCATTGTGTAAACACCAAACTGTTGAGCTATCAGCCACATGTCACCTCTATGCATAACCTGTGAAAATTGAGGTCAACTGACCCTGTTGACATTAACTATGCATCATGCATGTCAAGTGTGTTATAAAGTCTTTGAAATTTCTAAAGTGTCTGAATAGCTTGCTCATCTGTGCATCTGTTGCATCTGTGAATCTATCCATCTGTTGCATTTGTGCATCTGTGAACCAATATCTGCAATTTGTGTGTGGCCCTGTGGTGCTTGAATGAGTGTTGAGTAACTGAATTTTGTATTAGCGGTTCGCTTGTTGTCTTTCACACACAAGCCCGGCCACGTGCTTCACCTTGAGTGAGCATAACCCATCCCATACTGTACACCTTACACACTCTCTGTCTTTCCTTGTTGCATAACCTGTGAGTCTGTGCATAAATAGTGTTGTGCACAACCTTGATCTTCATGCACTCTTCAACAAAGTACAAACCTCGATCCAGGTGTGATTGATTTTGAGAACTAGCTTTTGATTCATATGAGCTTAGCTTCCTGTTTTGAGAAATCGTTAGTTGTTTGAGTGCTATAACATGCTTGATGTGTGCTATGCTATGATTGTTTCTTTTTGAGTTCAAATTGATTGCCTGGCATGTTAGGATTTTGGGATGGCATTAGGGATGAAAAATCATCACATAGGTCAATTAGAGAGCTTGCTTATGGGCATGCTTCACAATATGAACCCCTCACAGACCATGATGTCAATGATTTTAGGGAGTATTATGAACCTTCTCAGGGCCCTGAACTTGAATACACATACCCTAATCATTATGAGCACATGTATCATCAACCGCCATGGGAGGTTGAACAATGCTGTCCTCCAATGAACCCTTGTATGCATTCGATAATGGACAATATCAAACTCATAGAGCAAAACAATGCTAGGTTTGAATTACAAGCGTTGCATGATCATCCATATAGCAACATCTCTGAATTCGCCTTCTCTAGTGAACCTCATGCACAACCATGTCTTTGAATATCCATATGAGACAAGGATACCCACTAGTGAAGACTCTCCTTCCATTGAACAACTTACTATGATTCTTAAAATGAACCTGATTCATTTACAAAATGAAGAATGGAAAGAATTTCATGATAGGATATTTGTTGTCCCTAATAAAGTAAATTTTGAAAATAGTGTTTCTATTCCTACTCATGCAGCGACATGAATATGAACCTAATCAAGAGGTAAATGAGTGCACTAGAAATGCTACAATTTTGAATAGGGAAATGCATTTTTGTTATGATGATGATGATGATGATGATCAATATGATATGTTAGAAGAGCATGTGTATGCTGAAAATATGGTGGAACCTTTGGGTTCAGAGACATTAAGCTTCTCTACTGTGAACCTTATGAATGATGCTTATTCTAATATTCAATCCATACATACATGTGATGCTGAATTAGGGTTTGAACAATTGTTCTGTGAAAGTGAGCATGCTATTTAACTTGCATCTGACCTAGGGATAGCCGAATTGTCTATTGATACAGATGATTCAATGCATGAAGATATAATTGATGTGTCTAATTCTCGGCCTAGGTCACATTGTGAAGTTTCTTGTGATATCCCTATGCATGAAACTGAAGTTGTAGATGATGATTATGGACTGAGGCTTGTCGAAATGTTTTGTGAACATGAGCATGTTCTGACACTTGTAGATGACTTGGGGGATATTGATGTAAGTGATAATGGTACTCTTGATCTCACACATGTGAACAACTTAGACATGCCCAACTTCCTGCTTATGTCACTGTCGAGGGTCTTGCACCTAAACCAACTATTCTCGAGAGTTCTAATCTAGGCCTAGAGCTTTGTGCGTCCCAAGTCCTCTTGGACTATTTTGCATCAAAGTATAACACCTTTAAGGAGCCACGGTTGGAATGTGTATATCTGCCTATTCTTAACACCACTCATTTTGAATTAGACCTTGTGCATGATGTACCTTTAAAAATGCAAGATTTTGTGCTCAAAAACACATACGTTGACAAGTTTAGGTTTGGGGAAAATCGTTCACATATGCAATCTTACTTGCACTCTCATGTTATATTTGTGTAAAGGTTTGTTCATGTTTCTGCATATCATCTTTTGGGTTGATCCTCAACTCTTTAGATTGTTGGTGTATAGTAAATTTTTCTTGTATATAATCCAGTAGGTCTTGTTAAATATTCTATCTTGAATCGGTTGAGTCTTCTTTTGTATATATTGTGCTAATCCAATATGATCTCAGCTGAGAATGTTGGATTCTAGCCTTGATTAATGAAGCTCTAACCTTGCTCTGCCAACATACCGGTAATCTCTTCCATTTTCCCTTATCAGCATAGTTCTCATGGTATGTGAATATTTAAATTCTTATCATCTGTTGACACAATGAGGACAATGTTTGATTTAGGTTTGGGGGTGCATTTGCATTTGCATATAGAGTTTTTAGTTTTTAGTAATTAAATTCTTAAAAGAAAAAATCAAAAAAAAAAAAAAATCAAAAAAAAAAAAAAAAATTCAAAAATTCAAAATTCTTTGTAAATACTTGCATAAAACCTCCAACTTTTAGAGATCCTAGAGTCACTAGCATGCTTCTAGCTATGTTTACATAGAGAGTCTGACCGAAATAACTGAACTTGGAAGTACTGGATAACACAATCGGGTTTCTTAGTTGATTAGAGCGTTAAAGTTGGATTTAACCATGCTTGGGAGGGCGAATTAGGTCTTTGTATAGATATTCGGTAGTAGAATTGTGATCACCCATAGTGGAGACTACCCATTTTTACATCAAGCGAGGCACCAACCTTCAATTTTTGTGACTTTCTAAAAAATCTTTAGAGTGTGTTACCGTACGTCAATTAGGGTAGGAATGGTGAGCTACCCAACTTCGCACCACTTTAGCACTATTTTTGATCTCTTGAGTGCTAATTTTGTAAATCATGAGGGTGACGTTTAAAGATGAAAACTCCTTCTTGTAGTTCGATTTGTATTTAGCATCACTCTCTCCCTCTCAACAACATCAACAGATCCATAGAAACACATCATCATGCCAGCGAGCAACATCAGAATATTTGAAGAAAAGTTGAAATAGTCCAAGGTTTACATGCAACAATTCAAAGAAAAAAAGATAAGATGAGAATTAATGAAGTTTGTGAAATCAAGATAATACAAGTTGTGGAAAATTAAGTGATAAAGTCCTTCATCCATGGAGTTAGTAGTTTCATTATTTTTTATTGTTATTTTTATAATTTTCTAAAAAAAAATAAAAATAAAAATAATATATATATATATTTGTCAAGTTTTTGTGAAATTCAGAAGTTCATCATCAACAGTTGAACATCAAGACCGAAGATTGAAGACATTTCTATGGATGCTATGAGAGAGTAGTGTTAATTGCCGATTGGGTGAGAAGGTAAGTGAGTACTCCCATCCTTGCTAATGGTTGATTTCCTTTCTTAGAGATCATCGAGAAAAAGATTCTTTTTGTCCACAACTCGTGGAGTCTCCGAGAAATTATTTCGGAAGGTTATCCTTCTCACCTTCAACGTGTGCGGGATTCCTATCTTTATTCCTGCTGCACACATGAGAGACTAAAAGCGGTCTTTTGAGTGCAATTATCATAAAACCCTATTGGTGAGGCGAAGTCGAGGCTTGTGATCACTCTCGAACCCGAATTCTTTCATATGGTATGGTTATTTCTCGCTCAACTCTTAAGGATGAGAATGCGTTCTTTGGTAGTTCTAACCGTGTTACTAGCATGCGAAACTCTATATCCTCATAGCTCCTTGGATGCTTGAGACTTTTACGCTCTCGAAGTTGGAGAAGGTTTTGTGGGTACACCTCACGGTAAACCCTCACGAGACTACAACTCGTCACTTAGGGACACCTAGGGGTTTAAAGGCTTAGTGCATGCGCTAAATGCATTCGAGAGACCATCGACGGTGGTATAGTTAGGATTTCTTAATTTCTGTTTCACTTGAGGACAAGTAAAATTCGGGTTTGAAATTATTTGATAAGTGCCAAATATTGCATATTTCTACATCTTTTTATTGGCATTTAACTCATCTTTTGTGCTCGAAATCGAGATATTATCCCAAATTCTGTTTTTCTCTGTTTTCAAGAATAAATACTTGTACTAATTAATTTTGTGTTTTAGGTAGTAAATAAAGCTCGGAGAAATTAAGGAGCCAAAAGAAGCGAAAAATTGAGACAGCGTCTTTTGAAGCCACAACCGCAGGCGATTCAGTGCAACCCAACAAGAAGCAACCCATTTACAAGACATGTGCTTGAGCAATCCAAGGCCCGGCCCATAACCCGGAGTCCAAAGCCCGTCTCATCTGAGGCCGTGAGATCGACCCATCTGCATCAACGCTCGCTGCGTCCCTCACATCATCACTCGATGCATCCGCCCAACCACCACGGCCACCTATACCTTCTTCCCATCGACCCAGCCAAACCAAACACTCCATTCACTTTCTCTTTTCTTTCTCCCCCGGCAAAACCAGAGCACCATCTCCTTCACCCGACCAGTTGCAGAACCACCTCACCTCCTTCACCATCTCCTTCTCCCGACACCACAGCCACCAACACAACCACCAGTACAGCCGCCTTCACCACCTCCTAGTTTCTCTCTATCTCCTTCATAGCTTCTTCACCCTAGAAGCTAAGTTTGAGATAGAAAGAGTTAGGGTTAGGGTTTCGTCAATAGTGGAGGGAACATTAATTTAATGGGCGAAGAGCCGGGTGGAGGGGACAAGCTGATTCAAATGGCTTTGGGTGAGAGGGTCTTCATTTAATTTCCAATTTGAAGTGAGTTAAGGGTTTGCATGTATAAATAGGAAGAGGATGTGTATGTGAAGGAGATGCCTGGATTAGCCAGTGCACCAAGCTTAGTTTAATCTGTGTTTTATTTGTTTTAATCATGTTTTAATTTACCTTACTAGGGTGTTGATGAAACCCCTAATTTTCATGTGAAGCTAATCTATCTTTGGTCTTATTCTTGTTGTGTTATAATGTGTTAAGATTAGTAATTAATTGATGAGCTTATGAGCTGTGATGAGTTGTACTGTGAAAAGTCAACTCATACTAGGGGTGAGTTAGTAAAAATTAGTTAATGAACATCTACTTGAGACCTTCAAGGGAAGGCACAAGAACATAACCTAAGCTACATTGCCTTAGCATGAGATTAGAAGGTGGATTCACTGCCCTAGTGTTCTCAATATATTTACAATCTATTTTTGCATCTTAGAATCACAGTCACAATTCCATCTTGTCGTATCGACACCCAATCAACTATCTTGTGTCACTTCTCCTAGAAATCGGTTTAGTGAAGCCTTGAAATCAACTCTACACAACCCCAAATCCTGTGGATCGACCTGTACTTGCCTGCCTCCAATAGGCACTGTGCACTTGCAGTTTACATTGTAGGCAAACACCTTTTCCCGCCTACCATCATCATAGGTCGTGTTGTTTGGGTAAGAGATAGTGCAATCCAAAATTCTAGTTTTAAAACTTTTTTTTTCTTTTTTCTTCTCGTGGTTAATCCCAAGGTTTGAAAAACACCCGCTTTTACTCGAAAAAACGATCCAGTAAAAACGGTCACACCCATATACCGTGGGCCGTGAGGGTCCCCGAACCCCATTGCCTTTATAATGCCGATAAATAGAAATAACGGCGGTTTTTAGGACCATTTTCCAGTTTTCATACACGTTTATAACCGTTTTTCTAAAAATTAGTTTGAATGTTTTTTTCTTCTAAATAACATTTTAACGTCGTTTTTAGAATTTGTTTTCCGAATTATCACCCTTGAAGTTATAATCGTAAATAACTTTCTTACCATTTTTGAGTTTTTTCTTTCTCGGATTGAAAGCTTAAAACTTGAATTAAATTTTTAATTGGGACGAAGGAAAAGTAACTACAAGATTAAAACTTCAAATTTAAAAAAACATAGGATTGTTAAACTAGTGTTCCTCACTTTCCAAAAGCTACATCAGACAACTACGGCCACCACCTTTTTCGATTCATTCATGTATTCTTCATTTTCTCGGGCGGTTCCTTTCCACATCATAGTCATCGCCGTGGGTCTTGAAGCCCATCTTCGTTTGCATAAGTATCGTCATAATAATAACCTTCATTATAGGTAAATCATACCCTCCTTCATTTTTCATCATCATTATTTACCTACTTCATTATTGTTATCAATATTAGAATTATATCTTCGTTCATATGTTGAACACCATGGTGGAGAGCGATCGGAAGTGCGAGAATCATATGTTGTTCACATTCTCATAACCTTGTGTATTGTCTCCAAATGAAAGATTACCAAAGTCATAAACAAAGTCACTTTCCTTTGATAACCTTTGGGATCATGCCCAGGTTGGTTTTGTATGCTAGAGGGACATGCTACGGATTATTAACGGCTTCCTCTTCCAGCATATTTAACCATTGTTCTTATTGAGTAAAACGATTGTTTCGTCTTCCCCGCTATCCATTCAAGCATATTTTCATCCCTCGGTAGACTATGAACGCGTCGCGAACATCAATGTTATGTCGCCTTGCTTTACCTTTAATTCTTTGTTGCTCAACTTCAGATTGTACTGGACATATACACCAGATCATTTTATTCTCGATGAAAGTAAACGATTGTAATGGTGTGATTCTTTCAAACACACTCAGTACTTACAATCCAGGCATGTATTTGTTTGACTTAATATCTTTACCACAATCTACCGGAGGGATGGATACCTCGGCACCATAAGATAACCACCAACTACGGGATCACCATGTTGAGTCGTCGTCTGATGGTGATGCAAATTGACCTTGCATCATTCGCATTCTTCGACCCTCAAAGAAAAGTCTGATTGTTACTAGAAATTCAAATTACTTAATTAAACATATTTGGAGATGGTATTAGTAATTTTTGTACCTCTAGCATGCATTTTGCTTGTTCTTAAGTGGCTACTAACCATTTTTTAAATAACTTCAGTAAGACAAATTTAGCTCAGAAATTTCTATTATTGGTGAGATTAGTTGTTGGGTTAAAGATGTAATAAGGATTGGGAAAATACGCCGGCAAAGATGAAGAGGAGAACTCAACCATTTTTCCATCGCTTTCTTATTACACCCACGCATATGCATATTTGGACGGATCCCAAACCCATTTGTATAGTTTCCAACATGTAAAGGCAGATGGAACAAATAACCCATGGTGGGTTTGTTTGAGTCCAAGAAACGAATCATTTTCACAAAGGACCAACCATTATGCATGCATTTTGACACGTTGTCCGTAACATCTCATTTGAAATAACACTCTTCACTTCTGTCTAGCTTGCTTTAGTTTTTTGCCTTATCCGATTACGTTGATCAATGATGTTTTGATTGCAATAAAATCGCCGTTTTGTTACCAGGGCGCAATAGATTGCGTCCTCGAATGTTGTCGAAATCTAGCAAGAACCCAACCATGATTGTAAATAAATTTGCTAATTTGTCTTGCTTCTCCGATCACATCTTTAACAAAGGGGAATTTTTCCATATCTTCCAACATCAAGTCCAATACGTGAGCAGCACAAGGTAACCCAGAAAAAATGTGCCATATCTGAAGCCAATCTATTACCTATTCAAACAAAAATAGAAAGAAATTAATGATTAATATATTCCCAATATATATATATATATATATATATATTCATAAAATAAAATAAAATGAAGTTATTCTTAGTTACCCGCAGCTTTGAATTGGGATCCTTGATTTGTTACTAATCGAACAATGTTTCTCGACCGACATCATCTATAACGGCTTGAAAAAGTAATTAAATACTGCTTTCAACCGATTATGTTCTATGTCGACACTTTTCAAAAACGTAATCTCCACCGCCACCGTGAACCGGAAAGCTTACAATCGTACGAGTTGCTTTTGCTTTTACAACCATCAGATATGAGTGTACAACCATATTCTCTTCAATAATGTCGTTGGACAGACACCACATCTTTTTCAATTCTTTGTTTTTCTGAAGTTAATATGGGATTCGACAACTTATAAGATGATGGAACTCTATAGATTAGGCCGAAATTTGCAACCTGCATTGAATGCCTCGTGGTACTCTAGATGAGTTATCCACATTGAGAGGGAATATCATTGGCATAGAAAAACGTCCAACGTAAGAATCGACTTTTTCCCGACATGTTTTACTTTTGCCAAATTTTGCCATCGAAGGTTGAGAATCCCTAGAAGTGTTATATTGTCCTCCCATATCCACAGCATCCTAGGTGGTCGTGATGGCCGCATAAGTAGACTCCAGGTATTTTTGTAGAGAGCCCGAGGACCGTGCGATGTACCCTCCCGGCATGAATATTCTTATTTTTTCGTTCAAAAAGGTTCTTTAAAAACCTGAGCTTTTTTCTTTTGTGTGACTCGGCAACTTGTTCTTCTTCGCATGAAAATCTGGTTCTTCTTCATCTATACCACACTACATGTGGTTCCATGGCTCATTATGATACACTTGTTCTGAATCTTCGATTATCGATTCTCGCTTTCTTGCCTTTTTGATTTTCTTTGATAAAAAACAATAGATGCGTCATCATGCAGCATAGTGGGGTACATGACTTGGACGTAATAATCATATCATCTTATAAGTAGTGGAATTTTAGATCGAATCTAATAATGGGTTGATTGACTCTACCCTAACTCACCATGCAATGCCTAGTTTATCGAGTTTTGTAAGCATTCAATGATTGACTTTTAGAAATTAGTACCCTATAGACGAGTTAAAACCCTCGCCACTTCTTGGCATTTGATGGAAATTCTCAATCTAATAAAGGAACAAGTCTACCTAGCTAGGTTATGCACTCTCTTAAATTGGATTAATGATTGTTTCTTTCTTCACATTACTCATGCATGTATTGCATAATTGCTGTCGACTTGAAATTTTAGTGGCTATAATTGACCGTCACTAATTTTATCAAACTTTCATAAATTGTATAGTGAAAAGCATTTTAAAACACCTATGTAAGGAATATAAACACGACTATCGAATTATACATATTTCTTATGCTATCAATAATCAATTAAAATGGTACTATTAAAAATATCTCATTTCTTAATGATATAATATAGGTCATCTATTAGTGGGACAAAATTTAAAATTTAATAGGTCATCTATTTAAGGACTGGAGGAGTATTAAAAAGAAAAAAACCTAAGTAACAACGTTTTTTAGACTCGTTAAAACGCTTTCACGCACGTTATAACCGTTACATAGGAATTTCATATCATAAATTTTTTTTTATTTTCTATTTAATCGCTACAACGCCCCGCTATTTTTAAAAACGCCCAAAAAACGCTGCGCTTTTTTTACTATACAACGCGTTCTTTTCCCAAAACGCGCTCACACCTCGTCAAAACGCTACTATAATCTGGCCACGCCCAGTGCCCGTGACCTCGAGCCGTGACCTGTTTCTCAAACCTCGGTTAATCCACCCCTACTTGCAGCATGGGACTCGCTGGTCGCTATAATCAAATAATCTTGGTAAGGGGCTGGGAGGGAATTCTGTGAGAGGGGCTGTGAACCTAATAAGACAAAAAAGGTCATTGGGGAGAAATTCAAGTGCCCCTTATTAAAAAAAAATGGAAATGACCAATTAACCTCATTATTAATAATCAAGATTAGTGCTTGATAATCAATTTTCACTTATAAGTTAACTCTAAAATTAGATTTCTAGAGTTATAAAAAATAAAAAATTATGTGATATCATGTGAACCTCCTAGATTTTGATCCACTCAACCAAAATGAGTGATTCAAGTGGCAAATTAGGAGGTGAGTGATCAAAATTAGTTCCCATTAGGCTTTTTTGCTGATCAAAATTATCTAAAATATGGTAAAAAGATCAAATTTTGAAATTTTCCAAGAACACACTGCTTGGAATAAGCTAGTTACCAAACTCGTAACTGGTCTCAATTTTTGGGGAAACCTAATCAGACATCACTGGGCCACGCTGCTAGTAAATCTTGGATACGAACCGTGAACTAATTACTGCTCATAAAAAAGGAATCAATACTAACCGTGAATTCAAAACTACGGCTGGTAAGTCATTCATATAGTTCTTCGAACTCGCACATCACTACTTCTAAAATTCTTAACATCTGCGGACGATGACACGCGCTCATAATTTTCATTAAGTTACCAACCGAACCTAGAGTGCTGGGTTGGTAACTAAGGCTCTGCATCAACCGTGATTCTAAACCTAATTCTCAATTTTTTTAAGGTACTGGTCAGATTGCAACCATTACCAAACCGTATGTTCTTCAAAACGTCCCGCCACTGCCGGTAATCGTAGCTATTACCAACCGTGGAATCTCGCATAAACCCGTAAATTTCCACCTCAACTTTCTATACAAAACCCTAATTTTTGATACAAAATTAACTTAAATTCAACACGAGTAAACCAAACCCCTAAACCGGGTTTTTCCAAACATTTTTCAACCGCCCGCATTAATCAAGACGATGAAATTTTCTGCTTTAATGGAGGTTGTGGACCGGATGAGGAGAAGAGAAGATGAAGAAGAAGATGAAAAACTCGATTTGATTTTTTTGATTCATTAGGTTAAAAAAACTGATTTGATTTTGGTTGATTTACAGCGAAGGGGTAACCCAGCTAATCTCACATCCCTATAGGTGACACCCCCTAACCAATAAGCAGTGACATCGCTACTCACACTCGCGCCCCCCACCAATCTCACGCCGCCTTTACCAAGATTGATAATCAACGAGACACCAAACACCCCAGCGTTTCCAGATGTATATCAAACAATTGTGCGCGTAGGCCCAATTGAATATTCAAATGACCGACAGTTTACAACCTTCAAGGCTTCACCGATCAGATACTAGGGTAGACAAAAACTTCTTCCTCCTCCTTAAGTCGCACACTTCTTGTTAAGTGGCAAAAATATAAAAGAAAAATAAAATTTGGAACTCTTACCACAATTTCAAAAAGAGGCACCGAAAATCATCTTCCAGATCTCTCTCTCAGGTATCCCGTTTATTTTGTCTCCAATTTTGTTAGAGAATTATGAAATCAAGTAATTTCAATAACTATGATTTTGATTTTGGTTTCGGATCTGGTTCATCATCATCAAACAACAAATCTCAACCCTTAAATGGCCAACAAAAGCAAAATTCTTCATCTTCGTATACATACAATTTGAATTCAAATGCACAACCAAAACCAAATCCTGTTTATAATCCAAATAAACCATCATGGACTCATCAACCATTACCGAGTCAAACAGTTCAATCAAACCCTAGTTCAATGGTTGGTGATATATTTGGGAAAAGTTGGGGATCATCTACTACTTCCACTACTAGTATTGGGATTCCTGAAAAGAATCCTAATCTCTTTGGAGATCTTCTTGGATCTGCTTTGGGACAAAGTAGTCAGAAGAGTAATGTTCCGTTGAAAAATGCCGCTCCGGCTCAGAATAATAATAGTAAGAGTAATGTTTATTCCATGGGCAATTTATCGGGTTCATTACCAACGGGGGCGAAGATTGGTCCTCAGGGTGGTATTAACAATGGAGGTGTCAAGACGGTGACTCTTGGTGGTATGGCTACGAAAAATGGAGGTGGCAATGGAAATAATAAGGATCCATTTGGGTCTTTATTGAATTTTGGAGGTAAGAAGGAAACTCCAATTAATAAGGCAGCACCAAAAAATGTCAGCAGTAGCAATGAGGATTATTCATTTGGTGATTTTCAAAATGCTGAGAAACCTACGTCAGTTCCATCTACTCAATCGAAGGGATCGAGCGATGGTGTGTCTGGTGTAAAGACGGGTAGTTTTGGTGATTTTGATTTCCCACGCAAAATTTCCTTCACAGAAACAGGCTACTGAACAACCCAAGGGTGTTGATCCACTTGATATGTTGTTTCCATCGAAGCCAACTCCTGCAGCTCCAGGCGGATCTAGCAATCAAAACCAGCAGTTTTCTGAGATGGAAGATTGGGGTGATATGGGTACAGATTTTGGTGGAGATGATGGTGGTAGCACAACTGAGCTGGAAGGACTTCCACCGCCTCCAGCTGGAGTTTCAGCTACAACTGCCACAAACAAGGGTTTGGATAGTCAAAAGCAAGGGCAGCATGCTGATGCCATAAAGTGGCTTTCTTGGGCTGTGGTGCTACTAGAACGAGCTGGGAATTCTTCAGCAATTATGGAAGTTTTGTCATCCAGAGCTTCTTGTTACAAAGAAGTTGGGGAGTATAAGAAGGCAGTTGCCGACTGTACAAAGGTATTGACACTGCCATTGTTTCTTTCGTATCTAATATATTTATGTATATCAGATTTCTTTCGCTTCGCCGTTATTTGGTGGCGTCACATGTGTCTATCCAAGTGTGTATTTATTAATTTTCGTTATGTGCTGTGGATATCTCCAATTCACGCTTACTTTTTCTATTAGAAAACGAGTGCAAGTTGGGAGATGAGTTGATGTGGTCTCAACTACTCACGTTTAATTTTATCTGTAGCTATGTATGTTGTAGTTCATTAACTGTCGAGTCCACATTCTTTTAAATAGTTGGGAGTTGTTGATTATTAAACTGGTGGTACTGTGAATCACATTTTTTGGCATCATGATCTTTTTCCTAAATGATACTAGTATTAATATTCAATCTCGGGTAGAAATTGAATATAATCTGTGAAGCATATTTGTGGTGCATTATCTTATTCTACATGCAGTATAGTGTCAAGAAAAAAACTCTTAGCTAGTAAACTACCCCAATCACATCATTGTTTTCTTATTTATTTGCAGTATTATGAACTATAATTGCATTTTGTGTTGCAGGTGCTAGAGCAGGACCCCAAAAATGTTGCTATCCTAGTACAACGTGCACTTCTGTACGAGAGCACCGAAAAGTACAAGCTCGGGGCAGAAGATCTAAGGGCTGTTTTGAAGATTGATCCTGGTAACAGGCTTGCAAAAAGTACCGTTTCACCGCTTGACCCAAATGGCCGGGTAGATGAGCTTCTTCCATCAAGTAATTCTTTTTCATATTTTTCTTGATCTCCGTATAGGTAGAAGGTACAGATACGATCTTGTTTCCCTTTTCCTATATAATGTATGTGGGAAGTAATAACTTGTATCTTGCTTGGGAACATGAGTTATGTGCTGATGAATTTGTATTAAGGAGGATAATTTTGTCTTTATATTTGCTGTATGATGTATCCCAGTTTGTTTATTTACAGTCCCGGTTGGACACTTCAATTTACGATTATACAACAGTTCAATATTGTTCACTATGTACATTTTTTTATCTTTCTACTCAACTGACCAACAGGCGAGTAGGGAACATTTTTACATTTTTGTTGGAGATGAATGCAAATAAGTTGTGAGTTTTCTGCGTTGGTGTTATTGTACCCTTTATTATGTTCTCAGAATTATTGTATACTACACAGTATATGTGTACTTTATGGCACGCCTTGTACAACATTTCATCTAAAGGGTTACATTAGAACAAAATGCTAGAAAGCCGCAGCCAGAGTAGCATAAATCTTCATAGTCTGATAAAACCAAATCATAACAATGGAGATATTACTGTTGATTAGTAGTAGTATTTATTAAGATTAGAGGTCTTATTACCAGGGTCAATGGTGCCTAATATGGGCCTTACTTTGAGCGGGATTGAATGTAAATTACCCTGTGTTTATCCTCTCTTGTGCAGCAGCTGAGCTATGATTATCTCTCAAAGAGAGAAACTAATCTTTCCTTCTTTTTTTTGAGATAACGCGCTTTTAACTGTTCAAAAGGGGTGGCAAAATGGTGTATTTTTGCAGCGTTTGTAACGTAATCTCTAATGGCATTTCCAGTTAAATCGGCTACCTTCAACTGGCAGTGACCTGGCTATTTCCAGTGCCTTGGCAATCAGAACTGCAGCCTGGTCAATTAGTTCATTGTATGACAGGTTTAATTTAGTAAGGGACTGGTTGGCTGTGGATCAAGCAGCTAAAGCGGGAAAAGCTATTGAAGGATGCCATTTCCTCCCGTATCCAAGACTTGAAGTGGTGGTGCGTGTTCGTTGAGCACATTCGCTAGAGCTGCTGCTCTCTCGTCTCCCAGATTTAGGAAATTCAGGTAAACTCAGGAAGATCAGCTTCATGAGAACAAACAGCTTTATCAATCACTTTCATTTCCACAACAGACACGTTGTCCCTGATCAAGTTTCTTCAGATTGACACGGTTCCCTAACGCATCATTGAGGGGCTCCCACACTATGTACCCCTGTATTGGAACATCTGAAATCCTCTAAAGCAGGAGAACCTTGTGTACAGTTCTCGCAATAGATATTGCCCCTTCATGGCCTCATCTTCACTCGTATTGTTTTGGAAATAGAGGAGCTTGAGCTTCTCTTTAGAAGGAATCAAAACCCAGATATCACTTCGTGCAGCTGCACCAGAGATATCATCTTTCATGAGATAGAACTCTTCCAAGTTAATTGGGGATCTCCAAACATATTAATTACTTGAATGGCTTCCAGTTCTGTCGTTCCAGCAATAAAATCCGATAGGTCAACAACTTGCATTAACTATTCCTTGAGAGGTGCGAAGATGGGTTGTGCAACACGAGCTGCATCAACTCCAAAGCTTCCTCCTGGGCTTGCTAATGGACTCAAAAGTTCCTTTGCTTCCCCAGCATTGATAATATAAGCTCATTTTCCTCCGGATATGTTGGAAGAAGTTTCACCAACATTCTCCATTGACAATAATTCCAGTGCTCATTGATCTTTTCATTGCTTGAAGGCCAAATCTGTGTTCTTTTGTTGTTGTCGTTGTGTGGATCTCATCATTGGCGTTACCAGTCTCCTGTGTTGTTAATTGGTACATTGAAGGCTTGGCATAATATGTAGGACCTTTCAGCATTCTGTGTTCGTTGACAGTAGATTTTTGTACAGTTTGCAAGGCAGTGTCTTTTCCTTCTCTACTTGCTAGACTAGTTCAGCATTAACATAGTTTTCTGTTACAGGTGCTACACCAAGACTATGAAAATGTTGCTATTCTAGTACAACATGCACTTCTGTATGATAGCACTGAAAAAGACAGGCTTGGGGTGAAAGATGTGAGGTTCTGAGTCTTCTGATATCAGGCTTGCAAGAAGGACCATATCGTGTGTAAACGAACTTCATCTGTCAAGTAATTCCTTGTTCTTTCTCACGACTTATCTAATTTGTATAGCTAGAAGGTACTAGTACAATAATCCTGTTTCCACTGTTGATATACGCGTTGAATATGAAATTCCTACTTTTACTTAAAACATGAGTATCACCCGACCTTTATCTTCTCCGAACCCTTGAATATTTTGATTTTGGATTCTAGACTAGGACACAAGCTTTATCCAAATACACAGCTTTCCTATTTTGTATATTGGTAAAGACTAAAGATAACATCCCGCTACAACTGTTCCAAAAAGGAGCCGACAAAATGAGTTTTGTGCTTGAATCTTTGAAAGTTATGTACATTAATGTCAAACACGGGATGTAAGAACGATGGTATATATATGTTCAGTGTTCTTCAATGTTTGTTGTTTCAACAAGATTATTTTTCTTATCCACATTCTGAATTTCCTTTTGGTCTTCACACGGCTCATTTGGTTCTCGTATAGCCACATAAATAAAATCACAGATAGATAATGTCATTTGGTTTTAATTAGCTAGAGTTATACTATGATTTTGGTGATCTATTATGATCCACTCGATATTTCATTAACACTGTAACAATGAATACTAGTCTCTGGTTGAATGAAAGATGTCAATGGAGGGTTATATGTGTAGTCTATTTCGATATACAGTGAGCTCTCCACTTACTAAAGTAAGTTTTTTTTGGCACGAAACTTTTTTTTTTTCTCCTGATTCGCGTGGGTGTCTAGGCTACTCAGAGCACTTCGACTAATCCCTGTGGCAGGAAGGATCCAACCCTCGACCTTGAGTCATGTGAGGTGAGTGTCAATTAAACCACTTGACCATCTTTTAACAGAACCTTACATCTATCTGATAATATCTCTCAGTGTAATCACGGTAATGCCTACGAATCTCTACTAGTACCGTGGGAAGAGATCCAGCTAGGTTCTAAAATGGCTCACTGAAACTGTCGATTGGTACATGCATAAAGCGCTTGAGCTCAAGTACTTGCTAAAAGTGAACACATTACATACAAATCCCACCGTTTTATTTTTAAGAATAAAATTTGTGAACCCCATTAGTGTAGAAATGGTAAAGAAGATTTTTGTATCTTTGAATCAAAGGATATTCTAATTCGAATTGGAACTATCTTAAGAAAAAGATGCTAGAAAAAAACAAGAAAAAAAAGCTTAAAGATACTGTAGACTAAAAT
>JAJJWW010001686.1:0-11653 GCA_023531295.1 Papaver armeniacum
GGGAACTTTTTTCTAGCCCAATTTTTTTTCTTTCTATATAAGAAACCCACCAATAAGATTGCATATATGAAAAGCCCATAATTAGGTTATCTTGAGAATTGTTTACAAAAGTAACCTTTTATTTTATTCAGGAAATTAGTTTTAATTATTATAAGAAACCGTAAATCATAATCCCTAAAATAGCTCCCTAAAATTCTCCAAATTTGGAGAAAATTCCTCCAAATCATAATTCCTAAAATAACTCATGTGAATTTTGGCGAAAATTCTAGCAAATCATAATCCCTAAATTATATGAGATTTTGTGAAAATTCGATTTGATTTTTAGTTTGTGAAAATTCCCTTTTATTCGTGATCATTCCAATTTTCACTGGGTTAAATTTGTGATGAATTTCAATTTTCACTATAATTAGATTTGTGAAAATTTTGGTTTTCATAGAATATGAGGTGTCATCGGAAATTTTTAATTTTCATCCACATAAAGTGATAGGCGAGGTTCAAGAAAATTGTTTTCATTGTCAAAAAAGAATCTAATTTTCACTTACCGATTGATGAACTTTATTAAGATAGTGTATGGAATTTAGGACAGAGTCCTCACTAATGATACAATTTATTGAGTCCTCACTAATACTTCGATTTTCGGTGTTAGTTTTTTTGCTGATTTTGTTATGTTCAACCCTGGAGAATAGAGTTGCGTGAAAGCTATGAGAGAAAGTTCTCTTTATAACGGGATCAAAATAAAGTTCTATATAAAGAAAAAAAGTTAGTTTTAATCCTTGTATCATAATATTTATACGGTAATTATTTACTGAAGATATTAATATAATTTAAGGGAACACAACTTTGATAATGTTAATCTTAATTCCAGGTAGTACATCATATGTTTTACTTGGTTTGCAGCTTTGAGGTTATCTCTTAATTTGGTTTAATTTCACGGTTATAAAATGAAGGAAACAAATATTTGTTAGCACTTTAGCATCTACGGTAGTTCAAGATCGATCTTGTTTAGACTTTTTTAGCCATATTGGAGGAAGAGGTTCAGTTTGGGGGCCCAACCGTTGGGCTTCGTTGTTCAAAGGAAGTAGGACTCAAGGCGTCCAACAACATTTCGGGAGGCAAATACATACTTACCCAGTAGTATAAACAATTCAATGCATCTCGGACTACATAGGAAGCTGAAATTCCTGCACTTCCAACCTGGTTGTGTAAGCACAGTTGAAACAATGTTGAAACAATAGACAACTCGACATGGGACCATTATCATATATATGCAATCTCTACATGAAAGAAATTAAATCACTATTCATCCTTTGTCAATCTATCTCAGTAAATACTTTGCTGTGATCTCATCATAATTTGGAGAAGAGTCAACCGTCGTCAACATAAAGCATAAACATGCCCAATTTGGTTTTTCATCTAGCAATGTGATTCACTTGCATTGAATATCATATCATAAAGCGGAGTCACATGCACCACGTTAATGAAGGAATTGAATCGTAAAACTACATGTATTAGAGGTGGATAGAAGTCAACATGTTTTTCGAACATGTATATTGGCACCTCAAGGATTCCTATCTTTTAGTTCATTTGTTGTTCTTGAGAAATGTATCATACTCTGGGTCTGTAAGGAACATAATATAAACATTAGAGATAGTGCAAATATTTATTAATATTTGCAAAATCTAAACACCCAATCACATCTCTCACCACGTCGAGAGTTGCGGTTACCTCCCCTCCCATTGGCCGGTCAAAGAAACCCTCGCTCCTGATTGGCTGAAATCAAAGTTAGCCCCTTACATTTCGTGGCGTTAATTGTTAATGGAATATGTAATCTGAACCTTCGGATAAGCATAAACATATTTTCTCTGGGCCAAGGGACCTCCTGACCTGTTTATAAACATTAGAAATGTATCAGGTCAATTTTTAGCGCCATATTTATTAATATACACATCTGTCACACCACGTCGAGATTTGTGGTAACCTCCCCTCCCATTGGCGGTGCAACGACACTCTCGCTCCTGATTGGCGAAATCAAAGTTTGCCCCCTACATTTCGTGGCCGTCAATTTATGATTTTCATGAAATATGGACCTTCGATTAGCCGCAAAATATACACATAAGTTGTACGATTTTATTTTTTGGGAAAAATCGGAAGATTTCCATGTAAGGAGAAGATCGACATAAATAAGTTTTTTTGCAAGATTCTTTCATTGACATTAATGGAAAATCAATCTTAGAAGATCTTTTGGAGTAAAATTTTGAAACAATTCTCTTTTTAGAAAAAATTTGGTAATTTCCATATCGAATAAAAATCAGCTTACAAATAAATTTTTATGGGTGGATTTTCGTGTAATCTAAGATTGGATGATTTTAGCAGGCGGTTAATGCTCTCGCTCTGAAAAAAATTAGCCCCTTGCCGTTTTCGTGGCGTTAATCTTATAACGATCCGATCCCGTCGAATGATTAAAACAATTTTAAATGGAAAATATTTTTTCGATATTTTTAAGTGAGTTTAGACAAACCGCGCCAAATCACATAGGTGCTTTACCATTCATGTCAACGTTAATTTAAGAAGCAAATCTAAGACTCCTAAGCAAGTTACCGTAAATACTTAAAGTTCCTATTAAATATGGTTTCATATTATAATTCGGTTATGGTTTCCTATTAAAGCAAATCACCCAACCACATCTGTCACACCACGTCGAGAGTTCAGTAATCCTCCCCTCCATTAGTAGGTGAGCGACACTCTCGCTCCCGATTGGTCAATCAAAGTTAGCCCCTACGTTTCGTGGCCGTCAATTTATGATTTTCATGAAATATGGACCTTCATATTAGCCGCAAAATATACATAAGTTATACCGATTTTTATTTTTCGGGAAAAAAATCTAAGATTTCCATAACAGAAGATCTGACATAAATAAGTTTTTGCAAGATTCTTTCATTGACAATTAATGGAAAATCAATCTTAGAAGATCTTTGAGTAAAATTTGAAACAATTCTCTTTTTAGAAAAAAAAATTTGGTAATTTCCATATCGAATAAAAATCAACACAAATAAATTTTTATGGGTGGATTTTTCGTGTAATCTAAGATTGGATGATTCTATAACAGGCAGTTAATGCACTCTCGGCTCCGATTGAAAAAAAAATTAGCCCCTTACATTTCGTGCGTTAATTACTTATGAATCGGTTCGATCTAACGATCCCGATCGAATGATTAAAACAATTTTAAATGGAAAATATTTTTTCGATATTTTTTGCGGAGTTTAGACAAAGCTGCGCCAAATCACCATAGGTGCTTTACCATTCATGTCAACGTTAATTTAAGAAGCAAATCTAAGACTCTAAGCAAGTTACCGTAAATACTTAAAGTTCCTATTAAATATGGTTTCATATTATAATTCGGTTATGGTTTCCTATTAAAGCAAATCACCCAACCACATCTGTCACACCACGTCGAGAGTTGTGGTAACCTCCCCTCCCATTGGCCGGTGAACGACACTCTCGCTCCTGATTGGCCGAAATCAAAGTTAGCCCCCTACATTTCGTGGCCGTCAATTTATGATTTTCATGAAATATGGACCTTCAGATTAGCCGCAAAATATACACATAAGTTGGCACGATTTTATTCTTTGGGAAAAAATCGGAAGATTTCCATGTAAGGAGAAGATCGACATTAATGTGCATGTTCAAAGGCAATTCTAAACGTCTAAATCTCTTACTTACAGGAGTGGAAGGCGTAACACCGTCAATAATGGATCAGATCTCTTCTTCGAAAGGTTGATATACGTCCCATCACCGGACATTCGCATAATCTACAAACCAACGAAGAGTGATTCATTTAATAATAGAAGGAATCAAACACTTGGTAACGGAAAAGTTGAGTAAATTAGATCGACAATATGTCATCTATAAATTATCTAGAGGCGATGATAATTAGCAAGAATTTAGTAGCAGAAGAGACAATGCAGTTCGATTACGGTAAGCCGTCTATGTTTAGAATTTCAAAATAAAGATTTTATTAATTCTCACGGACTCGGGCTAAGCGGCTTGCGGGTCCATAATATTATGTATACGGGGTAGTTTTCATTTGCGTACAATGTTGGTCGGTGTTTCCTTCACGAGTTTATTAGAGCATCGACATTATACGCGCTTTCACCGTAATGAAAACAAAACGTTGTAAACCTTTGAAGTATGGATATAACCTCATAATTAACCGTTAAATCACAAATAAGCCACGGATCAAATAAGTAAAAACCCGTTCTTTTTTGGACACGAATAGGAATGCTTAGACAACATATTTAATGTAACGTTAAAACAACAAAAGTTTCTTAATTTCCAAGCCTATCGGAAGTTAGCATAACTAATATAATTAAATGGACATCGCAACAAAGGGAATAAGAATATTTAGGAGAAATTGTCGGGAAGATAATTGGTAATCCGTTTAGGTACCTCGACTTAAAAGCAGTGGTGGTTGATCATTTAATTCGCCGATAATTTTTTATATGTCTGGAATATGGCATTAGCTCGATGGCTGAAGGAAGTATTGGACACGGAACCTTGAAGCGTTCAGCCGTTGTTCTCCTTCTTTTGCAATCAAATCCAAGAAATCAAACATTCTTGAGCATCTCATGCAAGGGGTAAGAGGTCTTAAATTAGTATGACACATAGGATTTAATATTTTTTTCACCAAAGTTTCATCTCAATGCAAAGTGGGGTCATGGGTAAGATGACATGGCTAAAGTTGGGAGTAAAGGAGAAAGTCTAAATAAGACTTCCTTCATGACCTTAGGTCATAAGTCCACATCATCTTTTGTGTCTAGATTTAGACAAAAAAGTGTAAGATAGGACCTTGGGATTGGAGATGGATTTTAGGTAAAGTCTTTCTCTTTATTATTTTTGTCCTATAGTAAATGACCCACACTCAAAGGTATAAATAAGACATCCACATAGGATGACCTTGACCTCTAGCATTGGAGATGCTCTTAAGCAAACACATTAATTCACGTCTTGAATACAATTCTTCTTTTCTAGCCTAACAAAATTCTTAACTCTTGATAGAATCGGTTCTTCCGATTATTGAAAACACATCCATTACATGAAATCAAAACATTCAAAACCCAAATTAATATGATATTGTTCTTACCGATCTGAATGTAAATATTTATCCTTAGCTACGATCGATTGTTGATGATCAACAGCCGGGAGTTTGGGAGAAATGTGATTGAATCACCTTGTGTCTTTACTAATACGGTTTTCATACTTACAATATAATGTACGATTTTCCTCAATTAAGTAATCACGGTAACACAATTTCCTTAATTAAATGGGAAACCAAATTAGACGATTTTTTTTTTTTTAACGATTTGGATGTAAGTGTGTCGACGATTTCCTTTTTTACATTCAAAGATACCATAATGCAAATAGAATTTTCGGAAGATTTTAGATTTCGTGGATACCTACAAAGATACCATAGTTAGAATAGAATTTTTGGAAGCTCTTAGATCTTATTCTTGATTTTGGATACTTTAATATATTATTTTTTTAAATACGGAAAATTTACATTTTCTTTTTCAAATTCACAGATTATTTTTCCATATTTTTACAAATTATTTTTAGAATTTTCACAAATTGTTTTTAGAATTTATACAAATTCTTGGATTTTCCTAAAAATAATTACCCTAAAAAGATCTTATAAGCTTTTTTGCTTTTGGCATGTAATCGGTAGTAAAAACTTATATATGTTGATTTTCCTTTTTACATAGAAATTCGTTTTTTTCCAAAAAAAAAAAAAAAAATCGTCACGGGCCCCCAAAAAAGATATTACGTAGATTTTGCCGCTAATGAAAGTCCCGATTTAATATTCTATTAAAATTGGCGGCCCTGAAATATGAGGGCTAACTTTGATTTCGGCCAATCGGGAGCGAGGTTCCGTTCACTTGCAAGGCCAATGGGAGGGAGGTTTTATTTCTCGACGTGGTGTGAGAGATGTGATTGGGTGTTTAGGTTGTTGATTGTATCATTAATTTTGGTAACAGGTGTTGTGTTTTTATCTTGATGGCTTTACATGATTTAGGTATTATATAGGCAAGATGGATTTGTAAGAAGAGAATCAAGCAATGAGAACCCAAACAAAGGAATTTTGACTTCCTTGTACCTTCTAGTAAGTTAAATTTTTTTCCCTAATCTCAATATAGATATTACCACTAGAAAGGTGCATTTAAAGCAAGAATTAAAACTTACTTAATTTGTGTTTTCTTTTAATCACAAGTTCTACATTAAGATGTTTTCTTATCTTATCATTTCACATTAAAGTACTCAGTGAAGCTCTAGATAGTTGATAGTTGATACCCTCTCCTTGGAAGGTCAAATTGCACTAAAACTCTTTTACCTGCTACAAAATGTAAAGCTTCTCGTTAGGTCAAATTACACTAGGAATTTTAAAGAAAATCACTATATGTCGAGTTAATCATTATATTTTATTTATAATATGTTTTATTATTTTGGCTCAATGGGAGTGATTGGTGGCGAAATTTAAGAGGTTACCAGCATGAAATATTTGGTACTAACTGTAAGTGCTCCTCAACGTCCTCGTGCATGTATTTAGCGCAGTAATTATCCTTTCTCCTCATGCTTATACAGTTATACATTAGCTTTAAAACTAAATGTTATCATGAGCGGAAAATGGGTCATTTGTCCAAAAAAATTTAAAACACGGTTCAAATGGACAAGTAAAAAATTTTATGGTGGAAATGGACACAAAAAAAATAGTAAGGATGGCCAGATTCGTCATTATTAAAACTTAAAATAGCCGAGGATGAAGCTGGATGCATCTGTGTAGAGAATAAAATAAGAAAAAGTATTTGAAAATAATTTGGATGAAGCTGGTTACATCTGCCCATTTTTAAATTTTTGTCCCATTTAAGCGATGTCAAAATCTATTTGTCCTTTCACCGGAAATTTTAATTTTGGTCTTTTAACCAATTTTGTGTATCAGTGAACGTGCAGCAAAAGTTATTAGCAGTATTATAATTTAAACCAGACATGATGTATGATTAATTGCTTTTTCAATTTATATATAATCGCATATGAGATAGATATTGCCTTATGGAAGACAAAAAAGAAAATGAGAATATATAGCTACAACATTTTTAAAAGTTGAGTTCGCAATCCGCATACAACACGTTGAGCTTGTGATCTAGAGGTGTAAACGTGCCGGCCACACGCAACATCCCTATGAAATTACCCGCTTAGCGCTATGTCGTGTTGTGCTGTGTCGAGTTTACAGACGTCATGTATAGAAGTTTCTAGATAGGCGTGTTGGGATGTGCCAAAAAATAAATGTGTTACGCTGTAATGTCCTTGACACATTTATATTTATTTTATATTTTCCTATATAAATGTTTCAAAATATTTATATTAATTATATGTGTTATTATGAAAATAAGTCAACATAACGACATAAAATGTCAATAATTGGTTAAATAAGACTTTTTGCAAATATACACAAAATGTGATGTATTGTGCCATGTTTTGTATATTTTATACCTATTGTCGTGCTTTCTTAACGTGTTGTAATGTCAGTGCCGGTCTTTGTCAAATTGCTGCGTCTTTGAGGTGAGCTATTATGCGGAGTTAGTCAAACCAGCCGTCCCATTTAACCTGCGTGTTGTGGCGTGCTAGGTTAAGTCCTGCGTGATGGATATTTGTCTTTCGGGAGATTTTAGCGTGTCTTTGGGGTTGTACTCATCTCAGGCACAAACTGCTTTATCTGATCTACGTAGATTAGGGTTGAAATAGGTTGAGAGTACCGAATGGCACAGGCAGGAAATCTGGTAAAGAATTTAGGACTAGCAGATCTGGAGACAGAAATCTGCTGGAGGGACAAGAACCGCTCCTGGGCCAAGTACGGTCTTTTTGGATTCTTGGGAAGGAGGCCAGGTTCGAGCCGGACCATTTGTATCGGTAATTATTAATAGTTAAGATATAGATGAGTTTAATCTCGATGCGTCCAAAATAGGTATAGAGTGTCGAGACAATAATTCACTCTCTCATTTTCTTCTTCTTTTTTCTCATTGTGACCCTCGTCTCTTGTCCTTCTCTGTCCAATTCTGATGTCGATTTGTTCATCTTATTCTGCGTCTACGTTGAGTAAGGTAAGTATTCTTCTCCTTCTTGTTCGATTTAGGGTTTGATTATAGATTGGTTTAGGGTTTGATTTAGATTTATTTAGGAGTTTCTTGATTTGGGAACATGATCTTCTAATTTGAGTTCTTTGATGGTGTTGAATCGGGAAGAATTGGGGATTTTGATACGCTCAGCTCGAGAGATACGCTCAAAGCTCGGCTGATTCGGTGAGATTACCGGTTTTATTTTGTGGTTTAAACTAAGATTTATCTCTTGTTGTTACGAAACTAGGGTTCTTGAATTGAATCAGATTTTGGATTATCATAACTATGTCTTTGTTAGAAATCCGGGAAATCCATGTCAAATATTTGGTATAAGTTACTTAAACTTACATTGTTGGTTGTGAAATTAGATTGTTGGATTTTTTTTTCTTATGATTGAGCCAACCCATGTTACGAAATTTGTGAAATTTCTATCATGTATTCATGTTTACCTAATTTTACAGTATAAGCTTCTCCATGTAAGATTTAAGGCTAGCGGTAGTCTTCTTATGTTTCAACAGCCTTGACATGTGATGTGAAAAATCATGCTAAGCAATATTAGTCTTATCATCATCTCATTTTTAGTAGCACGGGAAATCAATTTAGACATGTCTTTGATATTGCTCTCTGCTTGAATTGAAAGTAGTCATAGTGGATTGCTTTATCATTGAAATACTTTCTGATCAGTTTATATGATTAACTATGGAATAAACTTTACATCTTTTTGTAATAGAGACATAGATAGAGTTATGGCTTCTCATATTGATGGTACTCTTGTTCCTCGGACATTTTGATTCAAGTAAAATGTTGTTGTCTAAAGTTATCATAGATAGGATGAGCTTTTACCGGCTATACGATTCTTGCCCAGACCAATTTGCAGGAACCTTTTTGGGGTAACGACTTATGATAGTTACCCAGTGTGGACTCCCAAGAACTAGATAGTTAGTTGCAGTTCTTGGAGCTTTTAATGTATTTGGGAGAAATAGACTAGAAATGATGTTTTGCTTGCATGCATTGTAATTGTTGGTGTGTGATTGCTTGTTTGTGCATTGTAATTGTTAGTGTGTGATTGCAAGAATCACAGATAATTTGGTTTGTTTTATGTTCGATTAGATGACCACGTCAAATTGACTCCAACTCGAATGAAACTCCCAAGTGCAAGTACAGCCCGAACACGCGAGAGGTTGGATCATCCTCTCAGCATCTCTACAGTGAGATCAAGTGTTTGGTTGAAATGACTAGGATAGATGATGATTTTCTTTGAATGTCATTATTGCCACAAAGAAATACAAAGCTCACAATGACGTAAAATGGCATTCTTTGATTGAAAGCATACGAATAGATGTCCAAAAATCCTGACAACAAGGTTGGTAACTGCAATGATACATTTTTTAGGTTGTTTTCTTATGTAACAACTTCCTTAAATTTATTCTTGAAAACTTTGTTTGAGACGGGACACAATAACTATACATAGGAGTAAAAACAACTTTCTTTGTATGCATATGAAAGTAATCTTGATTACCATCTCTTGATGTATTTTGAAGTTGTTGATGTGGGATAAAAAAGCCGAATGGTATATGTGGTTGTTGTTGCGGGCGGGGAAAGGTACATAAGAGTTGGTAGTTGCAGGTAGTGTCTCCTTCTTAACGAAGAAATGTAGTGAAGAAGTGGTGCTTTGATGTAGGATGGATGAGTTGGTGAGGAAATGGTGCTTTGGTTCAGCTGAACAAAGCAATGCAGTTTAGCTGTTTAAGTACTTAGAATAATCTAATTAGTATTATGAACTTATGGAAATTGAAAATATGTAACAGAATGAACTGTTTTTAGTATTATGAATTGATGAAACATTGAAAATATGTAACAGAATGAATTGTTTTTAGGAAATGTTAGTTTTAGTATTTTGAACTGTTTATTTTTAGGTAAAAATCCAGATGCGACAGTCGGAGGACCGTACAACACTAGTACAAGTACATGGACCGGTCCTCAAAAGGAGGTACCGGTCAACACCAGTGTGCAGACACCGATTCCATAGGAGAACCGGGCCGTACCGGAGTATGTGCAGCCCTAACATAGTTGTTTTTTTGTTGTGGTTGACACTGTTAGATTCAACAGAAACGAAAACATGTTTTATATAGAATCTACATAGTTGTTGTTTTTTGTTGTTGTTGACATTGTTAGATTCAACAGAAACGAGATCCTGCACCCTACAATCTCATCAAAATAAATATTGGATGAGCTATGTGTATTAGAGATGTCTAGAGCCTCAACATAATTAAGGGAAAATTGGGTAAATGCCCCAATACAGAGTGCAATGTTGGAAATCTGCGCCAAACGTCAAAAATAGTTGAAAAAAATACCCCATTTCGTTAACATTGCCATCCAACCAAGTTAAGTAACATGTGTAAGGCCACCATCACCACCAAAAACACCACCAAAACCGCCGCCGCCACCACCCGAACCTTAAACTCTGAATCCTGCATTTTGAACCTTTAACCCTGAATTTTGAAGGGTGTATTTGTCATTTTTTTCACGTGTGTGGGCTCACACATGTGACTTAACTGGGTTTTTGACGGAATGGGGCATTTTTCCAAATTTTTAAATGTTGTGACAGATTTCAAGTATTGCACCCCTATTGGGGTATTTTTCCAATTTTCCCCGTACTGAAGCAGACGACCTAGCCAAACCCTTAATTTACTTTGTTTATTTTGAAAGAGGTCAAGTTGACGGGAACGGTATATATTAATGAATGTATAAATATTCAATTAATTTACATGAAATTAAAATTTTGTCGATTAATCATATCTTTCATGTTTCACCAATCACTGACAACTTAGACTTAATTAGATATATACTCCCTCCGTTTCACTTTAGGTGATGTTTTAGGGTTTTTTGTATGTTCCAAAATAAATGAGAGTTTAGTTATTTTCTCTAAATTCTCACTGATTTACCCCTGCTTTGGAATCACAACATAACATTCATTGCCCTTATTATCAGTGAGAGATAATTAATATAATTTAAGATTTTAAATCTATTCTCTATTAACTTAGGATATTTAGTTATCCCAAGTGGAATTATATGGGGATTCATAATTTATAGTAGAATCTAGAAACAAAAAACTAGGATGTTCAAATTTTTAGGAAGGTATTAATATGGGCAGATTTGGAAAAAATTACTCTCTTTGATGTTTCTTAATCTCCGTGAAAAAACTCTACAACATCATCTATGTAGGATCATAATATCGCAACGTACAAGGCTCGCTGGGATTAATGAACGACGGCAGTCGCGAGGAGTCGCAGGAGCTACAACAAACGACGCTAATGAATAGCGACACCCGAAATAATTGAAAGACACGAAGCCCGGCGAGGGTTAAGCAGTGTCATGAGAATGAATATTCGTGCATTTGACGACACTTCGCGAGACATTCCTGAAAATAAAGGATAGCTTAGTCAGCCATCCACTATGTATTACCCTATATAAAGGGCTCAATAAGT
>JAJJWW010001687.1:0-38257 GCA_023531295.1 Papaver armeniacum
CACTCGAATCGGTTCATGAACTTTATAGCCACGGTTTGCAAAAGCATTCCTTAGTTTATATAAACATGATTTCAAGAACAACCGATTTTAGATATAACCTATTCAAGTTCATGGACCGGGTTCATGGACTTAAGCTCACGGAAGGAGTTCACAAACTCCAGCAGAAATTCTTGGGTCGAGAACTTCCGCCAGTTCGCGGACTTGGCTCACGCCACATTCTGTTTTTCTTGATCAACAATGTTCACAAACTTTGGTTCAAGGAATAAGTACTTATACATATATGTGTTTCCACAACAATGCTTATATCCTACCAAAGGTTATGTAATCTAAACTCTCATTTCAATCATTGAAACATTCTAAGAGAACGTTATATAGTCGTTATTCACAGACCATTTTCGCGTGAGCAATTTTCAAAGTGATTGAAACATAACATGCTCGGAATAGAAAATGTGTATAATGAAAGTCTATATATCAAAATGACTTTTGTCTCAAGAATAGGAGATAGAGTAAATAGACTTTTGAGTGATGTATAAGTTCATGTCTCCACATACCTTTTAGTCGATGAAGTTCCACCAGTTCCTTGAGTAGTCCTTCGTCTTGTATGATGATTGCCATGGAGTCTTGAGCTCAACTACACTTTTTATCCTAGTCCGAGACCTTTATCTACAATAGACTAGAAATCAAGACTTATAGTTTTGATCACTAACATTGACAAACATGCTTGAGATAGAAACGCATGTGAGTTCGACCGAGCAATGCTCTAACATGTACGCATACTTAGCCAGTCTCCATCAACCATTTTGTACACACATAAGTATGTATACATTTGGTTACCGGTTTTGGACTTATATATAAATGTGCGAACACACTATATGCTTATATTCAAAGATGGTTACATGATTCTAAGCTCTTTATTTCAATCATTGAAACATTCTTAGAGGATGACAATAGTTGTTTTCACACACTATTAGCATCAAAGCAATTTTCAAGATATTGAAATAATCATTATCGAAACAGTCCAAGTCTACACCAAATGATTGTAGCACACAAACCATGTAAGATGTTACTCGGTAATTTTCTCATGATATAAGATGAACTTGGTCGAAGCGATAGATTGCCAACACATATTTCGAGAAATATGTGCTTGAGATAAACTCACTCGAAATCTCAAATGTGTATATAGAAAACTATTTCGTAATATGACTTATGTCTCAATATAGGAGATATAGTATATATAGACTTTCCAAGTGATAGATGATTTCAAGTCTCCACATACCTTTTGTCGATGAAGTTCCACAAGCTCCTAGTTCTTTGTCTTCAAATGATGAACGCCGTGAAAAATATTCTCAACTACACAATATATGTCCTAGTCCGAGACATCTATAGATAGGCTAGAAATCAAGACTTATAGTTTTGATCACTAATATTGACAAACATGCTTGAGATAGCAACGCATGCAAGTTCGACCAAGCAGTGCTCTAATAATCTCCCTCGTTGTCAATTTTAGTGACAAAACTATCAATACATACGGATTACAAAATAAATAAAAATTGTAGCTTCTCATCCAAATGCTTGATCTCCTTGGCATCTTCAACACGACTCGAAAACTTCGTCACTTCCAAGTACTTTATGATTCTAAACGTGTTCAACTCAGCATCATAGTTATTGAAGATCCGTAGCGATAACAATGAGAAAACAAATGCTCTCAATCATTGTTATACAGTGTCATAGTATTATTACACGACATCAAAGTCCAATTGTATCACAACTTTGACAACAATACTATGGTGATATGTATCACTCCCCCTTAGTCAATACTTCATCTCAAAATGAAAACCACTTCCCCTTACATAATGATCCGTAAACCATATGTATTTGAAGTATGAAACTACACATTAATGCTCCCCCTTTTTGTCAACATAAATTGGCAAAGGTACGAAAACTAGTGGGATCCTCATGAATTTTCATAAAGATACTTCATGACCAAAAGAGAATACCATACCAACTTATTTAGATGTCATCATAAAGCCTAAGTTAAATGCATTCATCAAGGATTCATTCTATTTTCCATCACAAGTTAAATGTCATCATAAAGCCGAAGTTAAATGTCATCATAAAACCAAATCACATGAAAAACATGAATTTATATCCAAAAAATTCAATTGAAATAACCACAAGAGAACCCATGGTTAGTTCAATTGGAATACACAACTAAATTAACCACAAAAAATGATCAATTCAATTAGCCATGCTCGACATAAGAGAACTTACGGAGCAACATAGTATATGCACAAAAATTATGGATCGGAGATCGACCAATATTGCAGAATACACAAGGATTCATTCTATTTTCTATCACTATTTTCACAATGACATACAATAGACATAATCCTTATAAACAAAAGTTTTATCCTTTCTTCCATCAAATAATGACATAAAAGGCTTTAACTTTTGTAAGTCAAAAGTTCATTCTATCTTTTATCAATACTTTCATACCGACATAATAGAGATAACTTTTGAACAAGTATGGGACAGTCACAGGTTCACGGACATGTACAACATATCCCATAACAATTTGCAATATATAAAATCATAAAGATTAAAATTGCAAAAATCATCTTCCAAAAAACTTAGAATTTAAATAAATAAATATAAAAACATGAAGATGAAAATGTTGGACATAGCTATGTATACTCACAATAATGGCTATTCCAAATCTTAGTCATTCTTCTAAAAACACAAGAAATAAATTCTCATAAGAAGATTTACTAAACAAATAAATCAGAGTTCTTTGAGAACCTCATACCTTTCAATGAATCCATCATAGAAGGTATCACTGATTTCCTTTATTATCTTGACCATAGACACTCCATGTTCGTGAGTTAGAACACAAACTTTACGATATACAACCCGAGCAAGTTGTCTAGCCTTGACACAATCCATGATGAGTTTCTTTTGATTCCGTATCATACTATTTTGATTCGCAAGGATTTTGTCCAGACCATCTAAGAGTTGGTTTATTTTCAGTTGGAGGTTTGCAAACTCGACCTTAGAATCATTCTAAAAACGAGTTAAATCCTTGACGGAATCATCAATCCAGGATTTGTGTTCCTTACTTGCAAGCATCTTCTTTAGAACCATCTCTTGAATCGACTCACGTCCTTGAGTGTCTTCCTCCATATCAAGATGCACAATCTCTTGAGATTTTGCAGAGTTCTCCATATAATTTTTTTTAGGGATGAAATAACACAATATAGAGTATATATATATATATGTTTGTAAACAAGAGAAGGAAACTCTTGTTATGAAAACCCTATGAACTCACTAGAGGAGGACACGAACGTTCGTAGACCGGAAGCAATAAGAACACAAACAACAACAAAAATATTATACAACACACTTAAGCAATTCTCAGTCATCATCCTTGCAGCTCCTAAGCTAGATACAAGGATGAGGATGCCTGGAATCAGGTGGTAGAGTGAGAAGTAATCCTACTACGATCATTGAGAAAAGAGTTGTACACATCATCTAAATGTTTGACCTTTGTGTTTTTTGCCTTTCTTCGGTTGTCTATTATCCTAGATGAGTAGGACACAACCTGTTTAATATATCCGTCAGAAGGATTTTTCTGAGGACAAAATCTAGGACCTCTTGAGATTGGTTCAAGAGGGTCAAGATTCAGAGAGATCCATAACCTAGACTTAGATTTACCAGACTCATTCTTATAAACACAGGAAATGTGTTCATTAGTGGCACAAGAATTTATACCATTAGGATGAACTTGTAACCTGTGATGATTTCTAGAAGAGAGATCATTTTTATAAGATTTATGGTTTTCTGCAGGCAAGAGATTCACTGTAGATGTCGTCAGACGATTTACTCCATTATCAATAGGAAGAAGCAAACTATGGAGATGAGCAATTTGTTTCCTCCTGGTAAAACAATGAAGATCATAGTGATTCTTTTTCCCACAGAAGGAACAACATCGTGGATTTGAGACATGATTTCCTTGACCCAACACTTATGCTTGCACATGTAAATTTCGCAAGTGCTTCACCGTAGGTAATTCCTTGGAGGAATTTTTCTTTACGCTAGGTAAAACCTTGTGAGTATCAGGAGAAGGTGTAGAAGATGATTTAATCATCAAGACAGAGTTTTCCTTTTTTAAGTTGTTACACTGTTCTCGGGCAAGTTGAAGAGATGCAACAAGTTTCTCTTTTTCAACACGATAGCTTGCACGGGTCAATTGTAGTATCGATAGCAAATGCGGGTCGTTCCCACGAGGAGTGTGAAATACTCTACCAACTAATACCAAAAACTAAGTAATCGCAATATGATGTTTTTAGAGTTTTCAGAAATTCGAACAAAATGAAATAATAATAAATAACAAAGACGTAACCAAAATGAGAAAGGGTTGTAAGGGTTTTCGGTTTCCACCAATTAACTATGCAAACTCTACTAATCGTTAAAAATATATTCCATGCTTTTTTAAAATGTCTTTGTTTCTCCGCCGTAATTTCCTTCGCTTCTTATGTAGTGATCCTAAAGCATTACCTATCTATCCTTGCATACCACGTCTAGGGATTTAACCGAAGCACGAAATATCAATTCAAAAACATAAATAATCAAGAAAATCACATGAGCAATTAAATACCAAGCTATATGAAAAATCTACTAATCGATCAACTCATTATTAAGCATATAAATGTAGATTTTTCATAATAAAATTGGGTTCTACCTAAACCCTAACATGATTAGCTAGACATAGCTTCTCAAAAGCCATAAACATATATAAAATCAATAGCTAATCAAAATGAAAAACTAAGAACAAAAACGCAAACCCTAGTCTTCCGTTTCCTGCTGTAGATGGCTCTGCAGCCGCAGCTTCAGAGCCGCTCGCCCCCTTCCAAAAATCAAACTCCAGCCCCGGCCTCCTTCTCTTCACTTCGTTATCTCGTTTTATAGTCTGCTAACGAGAGACCAAAATAATACCTAGCAAATTGTCAGGGCCCAGTCCATTAAACTCCTGCCAAAACGAGACCCAACATCTAAACCATCGCAAGTCTTGGCCACGACGTTCCTGCTTCCGGCTACAGCATCACATTCTTGGTCCAATGCAAGCTCATAATCTCGCCCATCCGTCCTCCAAATCAGTATCGACTGCTCAGCCATTAAGAACAACCAACAACGTTTCCAATGAAGTTTTCGTCTCCTCCAGTTCTGTAGCCTGCAATCTCATGGAACAAACGACAGATTCCACGATCTTGCTGTTTTCTTTCGGCACAAAACTGCCCAGAATCTTACCAGACTCGAGCCAATTTGATAACCCCTTCTTCATAAATCACCAACACACATCGAATCAACCAAACACAACAGTTCATGAAAGCTTTGGGTGACTGCGAATTGCTAGCTCCAACTCTCTTCACCTGCACACATCTTGACTCCTGTAGCCTGAGTTCTCAATTCAGTTCACCTGAAGTTCGACGACAGCAACAACTCTTGTTTCTTCGACTGTGTTAACAGTACAGAGTGCTCCAGCTTCTTGCCAACTCCGACCACAGCAACAACTCTTCATCTGTTGTTGCCTTCGCTTCTTAATCCAGGCCAAACCTTCACCTGTTTACTTTACCGAGACGAATTCTCTGTTCAACCGAAACGTCCTTCACTGATTACAATGAGCCAGACCGACGAGATCTAGCTTGCTGCAATAAACACTACTAGGAGCAAAATACCGAACAGAACCCATCATTTCCTTTGTAAATCGTTGCTACTAATCAATATTGTACTTCTCATCAACACAGCTCCATCCAGACTGATCAAGGGACCAGTTTCAATGCCCACTATCTCCTCAATCTAACTACAGTGCCAACTACTCGAGCAGCTCGGAAGAATATTAACTCCAGCCATCACCGTTACTGACTGCAACTTCTATTTTGTTCTCGTGCCTCCTCATTCCAACTGCTAGAGAAAACCACCAAGGCATCCCCACTTGCGTTCAGCTCTGCTACTGCCATCACTTCTCAGCTCAGGTTGCAGCTCACCAATAACCCTTGCAAGCACCTTCAACAGTCTCTCGTTCTACGCACCCAACAACAGACAAGACCACTCTTGCAAGCTCCAGTCACTTCACTCGGATCAACAACCCCATGCAAAACATCTCAGTCACATTCAATGCCTTTGTTTGCTGCCATCTTATTCATGCATGCACGATATTTCGAACTCCCATTACGATCACCACTAGCAACCTATTCAGTCTGTATCTCTTTGTGAAGTCCCAATCTCGCACTGTCCACTCATCTCTGCCAGCAGCTGTTCAGCCATCAACTCTTCTCAACCCTGTAGTTTGGGTCCTTCTTAATATCGATACCAATGATGGTTGCCAAAGTCTGCATGCTAACTTCTATTCCCGTCGAGAACTAAGATATGTGGTGAAGAGTGAGGCCAAGTATACTGTCTTTGAACTACAATTGGGCCTGGCTCATTTTGAACAGCTCAAGATAATTCTTCCCTTTGCTTCATCATGGCCGTGAAGTAGCTAGTTGGTGCCGCAACCTAATTTGGGAACTTGGCCAGACTCCCTTGATGCTGTGATATACATTGCTGCTGATACATAGAAATACCAGGCCAGCGTATTTGATCATTGTGGTTGCTGATACATGGAGATACCAGGCCAACCCCATTTCATTATTCTGGTTGCTGATACATGGAGATACCAGGCCAACATAATAAGTGTCATTGATATATAGAAATACCAGCCAAAGATAATAAGTGTCATTGGATATATAGAAATACCAAAGCCAAAGATAATAAGTGCTGCTGATATATGGAGATACCAGGCCAGCATAGTAAGTGCTGCTGATATATGGAGATACCAGGCCAACATATTTGATCATTGTGGTCGCAAACACCAATAAGTCTCACATTTTTCTGTTTATTCGTTGGATGATCGAATTCACTTGTACTTTCTACAAAAGCACTAAAATAGTATTAGTAACTAAAATATTGTATCCTAGCTAATATAAATATGGGTATAAAATATAGCATTTACATGCTTATCATAGCTATTTATTTCTGATGAATGAGCCTTGACTAAACGCTTTTCTCTAATTGAGTCTTCTCTAACAGTATCTTCAAGAGTACTAATCTTTTCACGCTGTAGAGTAGTTTCTTGAACCAATTGTTTGATGTTGTTAGAGAGAGATTCAATGAATATGTAGATTTTACGTTCCCTTTCAAGAGATTTCTCAAATTCATCAATAAGCTGATCATTATTTTTTTCAAGAATCTTAATTTTAGAAGCTTGAAGGTCAGCATAATTTTTTAATGATCTGGTGAGTTCCATTTTAGATTCCGACACAAGCTCACAAAACTTGTTTTTTCCTTGGGATTCGAAAGAATCTACTAAGGAGTTATCCTTTGAGGCAAACCCAAGTTTTTTTATCGTAAACAGAATCTTTGGAAGACATATCGATATGCGTTATCTTGTGAGATACTTCTTAGGTCTTCAGAGCACAGATTGATACAAACACAGATTTATAAGGTTTTTAATGTGTTTGCCTGCTCTAATACCAATTGAAAATACGGGGGTCTAACAACCACACCCAACAATTCGTTTAGCAATCTGAGTTACTCCAAAGAGTTTTAATATCTCCGTTGCACAATATAATCAGCAAATCAAATAGATAGAAATCAGTGAGCCTGATTATTATGTGAAACAACTTGAACGATACCAAAGACCAATGTTCAAGTGTCAATCAATGTAAATCAACAATCAAAGGTTGGATATTCTAATTGATTAATCTTAACGCACAACCTGTGATATTTCAATTATATAACAAAATATAATGTGGAAAATAAATAACACAGACACCAAAATTTTGTTAACGAGGAAACCGCAAATGCAGAAAAACCCCGGTACCTAGTCCAGATTGAACACCACACTGTATTAAGCCGCTACAGAATCTAGCCTACTACCAATTGACTTCGGACTGGACTGTAGTTGAACCCTAATCAATATCACACTGATTCAAGGTACAGTTGTTTTCCTTACGTCTCTGATCCCAGCTGGATACTACGCACTTGATTCCCTTAGCTGATTTCACCCACAACTAAGAGTTGTTATGACCCAAAGTCGAAGACTTGATAAATAAATCTGTCTCCCACAGAAAAGTCAATAGGATTGAATAAATCTATCTCCCACAGAAATACCCAAGAGTTTTTGTTTCGTCTTTTGATAAATCAAGGTGAACAGGAACCAATTGATAAACCGGACTTATATTCCCGAAGAACAGCCTAGTATTATCAATCACCTCAAATAATCTAAATCGTATGATGGCGAAACTAGATATTGTGGAATCACAAACGATGAGACCAAGATGTCTGTGATTACTTTTAACTTGCCTATCGGAGAAATAAATCTCGAGTCAATTATTTCAATTGTACTCAATACGATAGAATCGGGCAAGATTAGAACACGCAAATACAAAGAAAATAGTTTTGGTATGGCTTCACAATCCCAATGAAGTTTTTGAAGTCGTTAACCTACAGGGTCTCGATAGAAACCTAAGGTTAAAGGAGAATCGACTCTAGTTATGCAACTAGTAACATACAGGAGGTGTGGGGATTAGGTTTCCCAGTTGCTAGAGTTCTCCTTATATAGTTTTTAAATCAGGGTTTGCAATCCAAGTTACCTTGGTAACAAAGCATTCAATATTCACCGTTAGATGAAAAACCTGATTCAACCAAGCTATATCTTTCAACCTTTAGATCGAACTTAGCTTGTTACACACAAATGAAATGTACCCTCATTTAGGTTTATGTAACCGTACCTAAACATGTACACCATGTTGGTTCACAAATAGTTAACCGAGGTTAGTCATATGATCACTCTCATATCAACCTTATTCATCTTAACCATAACTAGTTCAAATGACTCAAATGAAACTAGTTGAAGAACCGTTCAATTGCTATATTCTTATAGAAGTATACAAAACATAATTGAAGCAAAATCGGTTTCATTCACTCGAATCAATACTTGGACATTATAGCCACTGTTTGCAAAGATTGCATTCCTTATTTTATAAATGTTTAGGTTCATGTACATGACCGATTTTAGAAAGTAACCACTTAAGTATGCGTACTTAAGTAACCGTATTTGAGTTTGTTTTAGTTTTCAAACTCAGCAGAAATTCACGGACGTGAACTTTATGCCAGTATGCGTACAGGTATGCATACTTTGGTAATTGGTTAAGTTGGTTTTTGATTTCCAAACTCAGCAGAAATTCATGGACGTGAACTTCCTCCAGTATGCGTACTTAGCCAGTCTCCATCAACCATTTAGTACACACACAAATATGTATATATTTGGCTCCCGGTTTTGGACTTATACAGAAATGTGCGAACACACTATATTCTTATATGCAAAGATGGTTACATGATTCTAAGCTCTTTAATTCAATCATTGAAACATTCTTAGAGGATGACAATAGCCGTTTTCACACACTATTAGCATCAAAGCAATTTTCAAGATATTGAAATAATCATTATCGAAACATTCCAAGTCTACACCAAATGATTATATCACACAAACCATGTAAGATGTTACTCGGAAATTTTCTCATGATATAAGATGAACTTGGTCGAAGAGAAAGCTTGCCAACACGTATTTCGAGAAATATGTAAGCGAGATAAACTCAGCTCGAAATCTTAAATGTGTATATAGAAAACTATATCGTAATACGACTTATATATCTCACTATAGGAGATAGAGTATAAATAGACTTTCCAAGTGATAGATAAGTTCAAGTCTCCACATAACTTTTGTCGATGAAGTTCCACAAGCTCCCCTTAGTAGTTCTTCGTCTTCAAATGATGAACGCCATGAAAACTAATCTCAACTATACAATCTACGTCCTAGTCCGAGACATCTATAAATAGGATAGAAATCAAGACTTATAGTTTGATCACTAACATTGACAAACATGCTTGAGATAGCAACGCATGCGAGTTCGACCGAGCAGTGCTCTAACAGAAGGAACATTTGGGGTACTGGGGCATGGAAATCTTCAAAGTGATTCACAACCCAAAGAAGTTGAATATCTAAAAGGATTATGGGTTAAATCTATTGCATGTGGACCATGGCATATGGCAGCAGTTGTTGATATCAAGTTTCACTCCTCAAATTCTGGCGGGAAAGTATTTACATGGGAGATGGGGATAGAGGAAAACTAGGACATTTGGATCAAGGGAGAAAGACTCTACCAACATGCGTAGCAAGGCTTATGCACTATAATTTTGTTCAAGTATCATGTGGTAGGATGCTCACTGTTGGATTGATGAATCCAGGTAAAGTTTGTACCATCGGAAATGTTGTTAATGTGCAACTCGGAGATCCACAAGCTACAGACAAGTCGATTACAATTATTTAAGGCAAGCTTAAAGGGGAATTGGTTATGCGTGTTTCGTCGGGATCATATCATACTGATATTTTGACATCAAGTGGAAAAGTGTTTACTTGGGTTAAGGGTGAAAATGGGCAATTAGGCTTAGGAGATACGGAAGATAGAAACTCTCCGACTCGGGTGGAAGCCTTAAAAGAGAGACAGGTAGAGAGTATAATTTGTGGGTCTAATTTTACGGCTGCAGTTTGTGTACATAAATCCATTTTCTCTACTCATCAATCAAGTTGTAGTGGGTGTAGAATAGTTTTCAGGTTCACAAGGAAGAAATATAATTGTTATAATTGCGGGTTTGTTTTATGTCGCGTATGTTGTAATAAGAAGGTTATAAATGCATCACTGGCACCAAATAACAACAAGCATCATCGAGTAACATTTGGGGTACTGGGGCATGGTAATCTTTTAAGTGCTTCTCAACCCAAAGAAGTTGAATATCTAAAAGGATTATGGGTTAAATATGTTGCATGTGGACCATGTCATATGTCAGCAGTTGTTGATCTCAAGTTTCACGCCTCTTCTGGCGGGAAATTATTTACATGGGTAGATGGGGATAAAGGAAAACTAGGACATTTGGATCAAGGGAGAAAGACTCTACCACCGGAAGTGCGTAGCAAGGCTTATGCACTGTGATTTTTTTCAAGTATCGTGTGGTAGGATGCTCACTGTTGGATTGATGAATACAGGTAAAGTTTGTACCATCGGAAGTGCTGCTAATGTGCAACTCGGAGATCCACAAGCTAGGGACAAGTCAATTACAATTATTGAAGGCAAGCTTAAACGGGAATTTGTTACGCGTGTTTCGTATGATCATATCATACTGTTGTTTTGACATCAATGGGAAATGTTTTTATTGGGGTAAGGGTGAAAATGGGCAATTAGGCTTGGGAGATACGAAAGACATAAACTCTCATACTCTGGTGGAAGCCTTAAGAGAGAGACAAGTAGAGAGTATAATTTGTGGGTCTAATTTTACGGCTGCAATTTGTCTACATAGATCCATTTTCTCTACGCATCAATCAAGTTGTGGTGGGTGCAGAATAGTTTTCGGGTTCACAAGGAAGAAATATAATTGTTATAATTGCGGGTTTGTTTTGTGTTCCGTATGTTGCAATAAGAAGGCTATAAATGCGTCACTAGCACCAAATAACAACAAGCATCATCGAGTATGCAGTTCATGTTACGCTAAACTAATGAAGTGAGGTAGAGAAATTTAGAGAAAATTAGTACATAAATATCTTATTAATTTTTTAACTTATTAATAATTTTTTTAATTTTTTTTTATTTTAAAATAGGACACCCTAAGGGTATTTTATTAAGAATCGAAATCGAAGTTACAAGAATGATTGGTAACCTAGCGACCAGCTGGGCACCAATACCTTTTTGAATAACAATCCATAGCCTATGAAAAAGATAATTGCATATCTTAAAATTAGCATCATGTCTAGCCATACAATTTCTCAGTCTCTTCAGGAAGGATATTATATCATCACTGAGCTCACCAAAGGTAGAAAAGGCCAGTACCCCAAATCCATAACCGTGTGAAGTGCATTTATCTAGATATTTATTGTTCTTGCGAGTGACAGCAGCAGAAATAGCATGTCCCGGTGCGAAGTTACGAGTCCTACCACTTGTGAAAGGAGAGACACCTGTGACATCCATACAAACGTATCTACCATATTCACAATTGTAATTAGTATCTGCTGGCCTAAGCACTTTATTTCTGTAGAAACAAGCCCCAAAGAAACTTCTTTTTTAGGTGCAACACCTGCCTTATAGCACATATCAGCCAAAGAAACTTTGTCCATATCATGTCGAAATTGATCCCCATCTCACTAGCACAATGAATAGCATGGTCTCCAAAGGCATCCATCAGCCTTCCGCAAAAAGGACACTTGATAGACACATTTTTGTGTCTAATTTGTCCTCAGTGTCTCTATTGTTGGTCTCGATTTTTGTACTAATTTTGGTGTTTTTATGTGTGTGTAGGTGTTTTTTGGAGAAATACACTTGTGTGGAAAAAGTCGCTCAAAAAGTGTTATTTGGACCCCGGGAGAAAAGTGATAAAGGCACCCTCAATTTGGATAAGGGCACCCCAGGCACCCCTGGTGATAAAGGCGCCCCTGTTTTGGATCGGGGCACTTCATCTCTTCATTTCAAAAATTCAGTTTAGGCGGGAAAATATTACAGGCGCATGCAGATTTTTGATTTGGGTTTCTCAAGTTGTTTCAAGGAGACTAAATGGCCGAGATTGTTTGGGTAGCTACCTTTGGGCCTAACAGGGCTTGGTTTGGGTGTTTAGCTCGACTAGAATTGGCTAGAAACTCGTTTGGAAGAAATCGAGAGGACGGAGATATTCACGAGTTGGCACGAGATATTCATGGGATTTCTTGTGCGTATTAGAGGATAGAGTGTATCTTAACATAGTTCTACTCCAATTGGGAGTGTGTCAACACCAGAAACGCGTGAAGGGTCAAATCGGGGAAGAAAATATTCCCAAAAAGATTTTCTTTAACAGAGTAATGGAAGATTATTGTGGGTTAATGAGCGAGATTTATTGGTCTTCTTTGGGTTATAAATAGGTTACGGGAGGTCATAGAAGATATAGGGAGAGATTGGGAGAGTTTTGGAGAACCACAGAGTCAAGAAAATCGAATTGGAAGTATTCTCTTCTTTGCCGCATCTCTCGAAGAACACGAAGAACAGACCACCGTAAGCGATCGTTCTTCTACAAAGTGTGCGACAAATCTCCGAGGGTCGTAATACGAAGGGGGGCAGACTTAAAACAAGTAACGGTTTTATCATTCCTTGTCACAGTGTTTGCAACACTGATAATCGTTGCAAACACTTGATTTTCATCATTTTCTCCTTTTCATCATTTGTACACCATTTTTGAGCAATGAAATCAACTTTTAAGCGTGTTTCCAATATGATGAGCTAAACCCATCCTATGGGGCGACGGAGGAAGCTATCTTGCCAATGAAAAAGTGGTAATTCTTAATTATTTAATTTGTGCAATTTTTAATTATGATTATTTGCCTAGATTGAAAATAGATTTTATGATTTTTGTTAAACAATTGTATTTTCTATTGATGGAATATGCTTGCTCTAGGGTTTTGATATCCCATGCTTTGGATTAACATTTGTTGTTTCTAAAAAATCTACTTTTGTAATAGTTGAGAATCAAATTGAACGAGTGAAATTGCATGATTGTAATTAGTATCACTTTGGAATTGGTAAATAGCAGAATCCTAGCCCCTGACCTCTCCATAATTTCCAAACAACTTTTTAATTGAACTTGTTATTTTTATTTACGAAAATTAAGTCTAAAAAAATCTGCTTTCACAAGTCTTGAACGAACCTTTTACTACAACATCATTGATAAATACCATCAACACTTACTACCTTCTTCAAAGAGGGGTATGCCCAAACGATATTGCAAGACAGAACTGATTTTATTTATATTTCTTAAGATGATCAAAGGTTTTTTTTACAATTTTGTGTGTGTAGGTGTTTTTTGGAGAAATACACTTGTGTGGAAAAAGTCGCTCAAAAAGTGTTATTTGGACCCCCCGGGAGAAAAGTGATAAAGGCACCCTCAATTTGGATAAGGGCACCCCAGGCACCCCAGCTGATAAAGGCGCCCCTGTTTTGGATCGGGGCACTTCATCTCTTGATTTTCGCATACTAGAAAAAATGCACAAAAACTCCCGCCACCAAATTTGTACCCAACGTGTTTCCAAAAATCCAGTTCCCATAGAGCAAATGGCTGATGCTCGAACCAAGATATTTCCAATGACCCCTTTGTTTACTACGACCAACTATTGATATTCATATTACAGGGTCTGTTTGGCATGATATAATTAGAAAATGTGGTCAAATATAGGGAGTAGTTGAGGTATACATTCAAATGCTCAGTCTTTTCTACAGACCCAATTTTACAACGTAATAACTACTACATTTTCTGAGCCCCCCTAAGATGATCAAAATTGTAAAAAAAAACCTTGATTTATTATTATATTTTGTATTTGGCCCATCTTATATCTATCATTTAGTTCACTCATATATAAGTTTTTTCTTTTAGCCCCCTCCGGATTAGATTTCTGGCTCCGCCGAATCATGACATTTTCCCTTCACGCGCAATGGGGAGGTGAGGTGAGTGTGTTTCCATTTGTCATCCCCTAGGCTTATGCTAGCAATTGTTTGTTTTTGAATTAAAAATAAACAAATTTGGTAAATAATTTTATTTATATTTCTTACAGATCACAAGAGTTATAAGAAATTGGTTGGAAGTCTAACAATAAATGGGCTCCAACACCCTAATAATATTGGTTCAAAAGGAGCATGTGGGATTCCTCATATCGGCTTAAAAAAAAAAAAAAAAAAAAAATCCTTCTTTCCTTGGGTAGTTGAATCCCCTTTCGGCTCCTTTTTTTGTGTTTCGGTTGTAATCATTGGGTTGAGGTACCCCTCTTAAGTGCCTATTTTTCAATGAATTTTCTATTTGACAGATCAAAAAAAAAATATTGGTCCAAAAGGACCAAATCTGAGCAATAAGATTTGGAGTCTAGGATTTTTTGAGAAGAGGAAGTCGGAAGCTTGTCCTAGCAGTTGTTATTTGCTAATCCATGTTTGTTTACTTTTATGCCTTAATTCACAAATATTGTATGAAGGCACATGCTCCTCCCATTTCAAAAAGAGTGGGTCTTTGGCTTCTCATTTTTTCCTAAGTTTCAGTTGTGTTCATTTTTTTTGCCATAAGAAAAAAGAGCAATTTCATCTCATGTAATTATGATGAAAAAAATACACGAGGCAATTTTACATTTAACATGTAGCTTACCTCTATCCTTTCCATACCAAGTATATGTCGGAATTTTGCCATTCAGCATGCGGATATATAACAATGTACTATTTGGCGAAATAATTTTGGAGAATGAACTATAAATGTTCAAAGAGTTATATTTTGGTTCAGAAGCAATAGAAAAATCAAAGAAATGGCTGATAACAACTAAAATGTGGGAGGAAACTAAATAGATATGCGTACCTTAGTAAGTGACTGGGGTTCAAATGATTATCTTAGTTAGGACTTTAGGAGAAGTTTTCGGCACTTGGCTCCCTTTTAGCTATGTTTTTAGTTATTATCGCTGAAAATGGCTAGTATGTTGGTCGATTTAAATTTCGGTTTTGGTCCACAAAATTTTGTTTACTCCTGATTTTGTTTTATCTACAGAATGAAATTCTCCTATGCAGAGTCTGTTTGGATATCAGAAGCAGAAGTCTGACGCAAAAGAGTCTGTTTGGATACCAGAAGTAGAAGTCTGACGCAAAAAGCCTATGCTTCATAAAAAGTTCAGAAATTGTGTACCCAATCTAACTCCTCACTTTTCTGCTTCCAAAAATCAAAAAACAACTTATTGAATGACATCCAAACAGACTATAAATTATGCAGAACTTTTATTTCTGAAACCTTATCTATAAAAAACCAACAAAGGAATAAGACAAAGAATAATTAAATCTTTTGCACTGTGTCATTCTTGTCACTTGCATTGTAGTTGGATCCCAAACATCAGGGAAAATGTAGCATTCTTGTCACTTGCAGTGTAGTTGGATCCCAAACATCAGGGAAAATGTAGAAGAAGACTTGTTTACCTGTGATAAGCTCGTGGATGTTACCTCATTAAACCCTTGCCCAGAAAAACCCCGAGGGACAAAAACCAGGACAAAGTAAAAAAGTATAACATTTCGAACTGCGGATAGCAGTGGACTCGCATGCCTCATTAAAATCTTGAGAAGGAGAACCGAGTGGGAAAAACCTTAACTTAAGGAAAAAGAGTACACGTGCAAAAGTTCAATGTGCACAATATCCATAGTCTTATTGGGCTTTACTCCCCCCAGTGAGAAGCCTTTCGATTGATCATCATGTTGGATAATAATGCATAGATATCACGAACCATTTTGTAGTGTCTTAAGCAGCTTCAGCTTCCTTTACTTAAGAAACTTGGTCCGATTTTCCTATATGACATTTTGTAATGATTTCCTAATTTTGTAAACCTTTTTGTTTATGGGTAAAAACTGTTTCTGCTGGTTTTGGTAAATTTGGGTGTGTGGATGAGAAACGAATCTAAACCTAAAAAAAATGCACTGCACGGGAGTACTTTAGATTCGAGAGATCAATCTATACAATCCTGGCGTAAACCAAGAAATGGCCATTACAGTCTTGCTTCGGTCACAAAGTGAAGGAGAAGGGTTGATCTTAGGGAGGGAAGCGAAGAAGGTGTTGAGATTAGAATGGTTAATTCTGAAGGTGTGGCTATTTTATGACTTGTATCAGAATTTGGGAACTGGCTTGCGGAATGCAAGCTATCAGTTCTTTGGTGTTTTCTGGATACTGTGTTGTTGTTAACCAAAACTGTTGTCTGGTCGAAAATAGGTAAAACCTATTTATACAAGTCATATTGAACGCACCCTGTTCTCGTAGAAAGTGGGAGTGATTGAGTGATGGAGAAGTGGGGTTATGTGTAATCACAAAAACCACGTTCCCACTATGGAGAAACCGGTTAGTTTATACCACTACTTCTTGCCGCCACTAAGCCGCCTTTCGACACTTTCTTATAATGGGCGTGTTGCACGCCGCACGCTGTAAACCGCCAGATCAATACCCTGATGAGCATCCCCCAGTTTGTGACATGTTTGATGTCTTGAGTATTTTCATGGAAAACATGTAGCAGGTTGCTATGTGTGGCAAGTGAAAGTCAGGATACTTGCCACAGGAGAGTAGCATGTGATGCTATTTGGCTTGTCTTAGTTGGTCACCCAAAACTTGCCACATGCATGTCAATTCTGTGGGGGAATTTGGACGGCTGAGATCATAACTGATGACAAATGGTGGCCATTGATTATGGCCATATTATGTTGGCGTCTGATGGTAGCAAAGTGGCGTCATTGGCACATGCCAATGGTGTAGTGGCATATAGTGGCATAGTGGTGCCTGGCGTATTGGTGTTAGACCCAAATATGGCTCCGGCAACATTAGCCCTGTTACTATATCAAACTTAAGGCCTTAGGAGAATTACTTCACTTAGTTGGCGTGACAACTTTAGCTAAATTAGGGTTTGGCATATCGAAACCCTAATTAGCGCGTGTGGCATGGCACGCGGCACGGTGGCGCCTTATGCAATCGGTGCCATGGCCACATTAAAGGAATTATGGCTGGCCATAATATGGGAATAACCATAGGCGCAAGGATGGCCACAGTGATTATAGAATGGCATGGATTTTTGGGTTTGGCGGGTCCCATGGCTCGTGGCATGTTGTAGGGCCAAAATAACGTAATTGGTCCACGAATGGAAATTAGGGTTTCGACTAATGCCACTAAGGCATGTAGTGTATAGAATACCATAATTGGAATATGTTATGGCGTTTGGCCACGAACAAGAAGTGGGTTAGCACATTGGCGCGCTATTTATGGTATGTTGCCATGTTCGGCATGCTTCAGTGGCAAAGTGGCACGTTTGGCATGTTAGGCATGCCAATTAGCGTTTTGGCGAGGCATGGAATGTTCGGCATGTCACTAGCATTCCGGAGCGGAATGGCACGTTTGGTATGCACGTTTGGCATGTTTGGCAAGCCAATTAGCGTATTGCCGCAACTTTGGAAAGCCAATTTGGCATTGTGACCATCCGACGCAACTTTGCCTCTTTTGATATTGTGGCAGGTTTAGAGCGACCTGATTGGTCGATTAAAAAGAGGGGGACGGCCAAGCATGGGTGTGTCCACACTTCTAGTATACGTGTGGCGGATTTAAAGCGACCTGATTGGTCGATGGAAATAGGGCTGGCAAGTATGGGCCCAGCCACAACTCATGTGCGTGTGGTGGGTTTAAGGCGACCTGATTGGTCGACGGGAAATAGGGGCCAGTTCGAGCAGCATGGGGTGTGGCCACTTGCAAGCGGCGCCGGCTGGCCTATGGAATGGCCACACCTCCCTTTTTTTGCTGCTCCTATTCCGCAGCTTCTTTTATTCCTTGTTATCTGATTTTGGGTAGGATTTTGCACCTACTAATCCATGGCGGATTAATTTCCTAGTTCGCTTAAGCTTAATTTCGACCGGAGGGGTCTAATATACTGCGCAGGGCGCAAAACCCTAATTTTTGCAAATTAGTCAGGGTAATATCTGACTCTTGTGAATTATCACAAGATTGGTTGAATTACATGTGCTGACACAGAGTTCTTTAAGTTTATTGCTAGAGAGCAGTATGCTTTCCGATTGAGTACTTTTATGCAAGGTCCTTAACCTTGATACTTGGAAATTCGTGATACTCTGCTGCGAGTGAACACAAATTTTCATGCCATATCAATATTAAGGATTCATCTAGGGAACATAGCATAGGAAAAATACTCGACAGGCTCCGGCATTAGTGAGTAATGCAGCTAGGAGCTTATATACTCATTAGGCTCTATACTAGTGAACAATTCATCTAGGAGCTTGAGTTTCAATATAATATGAAGAGAGACATAGGCACTCATCAGATTTTGATATATTCTCCAAATTCCCTGCGGAATATAGACATATCAATGTCTACTACATCTGATGTCAGGTCAGGTAGATAGACTTTTACAGTTTTCGCCCTATACTAAAAAACCACCATCAACACTTTTATTCTCTATATTCTCTACTAGCTTTGCCCAAACAGTCGTAATCGACCGGAGGAGAGAGAACATCCTCTACTATCATACTATGAACTAGGAAAATGTTTAGTTACTTAAAAAAAAACTGTTGAAAATTGAAACTCAATCAGTCTGATTAGCTTTTTTTATGGGAAACATTCTGTGATCTTTTATACAAAAAATCAAGCTTAATGGTACCACGAAGAAGAGTGCGTTTTTTTTCTGGACCATTGTCTCGATATTGGTGTTTGGTGCAGACTTACATATTTATGACAAAATAAATATCATGTATTATAGCATATTTCAGTTATTGTACCATTTAAACATGTTTGGTGTAATACGTACCACAAAGTGATACATCTCCTTTGTTTAGATGTAAACCAATAAATGTTAAAAGTAAGAGATTGAATGACTATACTTGTGTTAGCTTGTCCATTTAAACATGTCTAAACCTTCCAGGTTGACAAAATTAATAGACTAATATATATATATATATATATATATATATATCAAATTTAGTAAATACATGGTTTGTAGGCATATAAGATGCTTCACATATTCATGTATAAAATAAGTATTCACTTAATTAGACGATTGATCACATTCGTCTAGATTGCTTCAAACCACCCAAAGCTCGACTAAGATAGTGAATACATATGATATGGTATTTCTGTTGAGAACTGAACACCTTTATCGATTTTCATACTTACTTCTGTATTTAGGTTTTCATACACAAACACAGTAACCACGTCCACTGGATGCACATCAAGTCCTTGAAAGACTACCAGACTAATAGCAAACAGGTAATTGCATCCATTACAAGAAATACGTTTCTTTGTTATCCATACCAGTTTTCTCTAAAAATCCTTGTGTCATTAGTTGATGAACCACAAAGATTTGACAATTAAGCACAAGTTCAATTAAGAACTCTCCCCCATAAAATGTCATTCCCGAAAAAACAACAAGAGCGACATTACTTTTACAAGAAAAGAAGGATTTCTTTGGACATTAACAAATCACATGAAACATGAATTTGTATCCAAAATACTCAATTAAATTAACCACAAGAGAACCCATGATTAATTTAATCGGAAATGCTCAACATAAGAGAACTTATGGAGCCACACAGTACTTTCACATAGAAGTGGACCAGTGAAAGACCAATACTGCGGAATATTCAAAGATTCATTCTATTTTTCATCAATATTTGCATCTATCTAGAATACAAAACAAAGCTTGGCTAAGTTAGGCTAGATAAAGAGCGGTCGAGATTTGTCTAGGAGGGATAAATCTACGGTCATGGTTTTTTCAACTAACCATTATAAATACTTTATTAATTAGTGTCCTATTAATTGCTCATGATGAATGATTAATTAATTTTTCATGATAAATGTTCATTTAATGAATCTAATAAATACATATTTTTATTAATAGATAAGTTTATTAAAAACTATATATTGATCGGCAAAGAATTTGGTGCTGACGAGTTTCGAACTCATGTAACTGGTATCATCACCCCATAACTTTACCATTGTACTACAGTGACCCCTCTTAAAAATTATATGAATAATTTTTAATGGTGGTAGTGAAAGAAGCAGTAGGTGGTGGAAACAGTGGCGGGTATTTGTGAGTGGTAGAGGTGGTAACATTACTGGTGGTGGAAAAAATAGTGGGCGTGGATGTTTTTCATGTACGGTGGTGGATGTTAGTGAATAGTAGTGGACAATAATATTTTTGTGTCTCTACAAAATGGCAACATTTTATCGTGATAGATGTAGTTGGTTGTTTTTAGCATAACTGGTAAGGACAAAACACAAATATTTTGAGGAGGAAATTTAATTGTTCATATAAGATAATATGATCATGACCGATGGATCACTCAAATGGGATCCTATCTATTTACAGTATCCGATTGAATAAATCACGGTTTTTAGAATTAAAATAAAATTGATTACATTTCATTAGTACAAAACAAGGTTTGGATAAGTTGGCCTTTGTTAGTGGCGGTCAGGATTTGTCCTACAAAGATAAATCAAGGGCTGTGGTTCTCCTGACCACCCCTACAACTCGCACGCGTGCCATTAGTTCCAATATTATGAATGAAAAAATGAATAATCAAGTTAAGATATGGATTTTCAAAAATATAACGGCGAGGTTCGAACTCATGACCTATTGTGTCATAAGAGTGACCTCTAACCGCTGTTCCAGCTTGGTTGGAATTGATAGAAAAGATAAATCAACGGTGGTGGTTTGTTCAACTTAAATATCATAATTGCTTTATTAATTAGTATTTCATTAATTGCACATAATAAATAATATATTCATTATAAAGTGTTTTATTAATATGTGTTTCACTAATTGCTCATAATAAATGGCTAATTATTTTTTAATTATAAATATTTTTTTAATTAATTATAATATGTATTTCTATTAATAAGTAATTTTGATAAATAATATCAATAGACATTTTTGGCGACAATGAGTAGTAGAAGAGGTGGAGGCCGAAAGATTAGTGGTGGTTAAGGGCGGCGCCAAGCATAATTATATTTATTTTTGTTCTTTTATCATAAAATGGGATACGAAGTCCATTTTTCACATGTATCCAACTTGCCAAGAGTTTTTTCTCCTCTTTCCTCAAAATCATGGCTTCTCCCCTGGTTTGTTGTGGAAGAAGTAGTGACGGTGAGTGCTGGTGAGTAGTGATGGATAATATTAATTTTATGTTGTCGTTACATCATCGATAACATCGTAGTGTGGAAGATGTGGTTGGTTGTTTTTAACACTTTTGATAAAGGAAGGTACCATATATTTCCGGGATGATATCATAAAAGATAATATTTTCATGATCGTAAGTGGATCACCCAAATGGTATTTTGTTATCTTTGGTACTATATCGTATAAATCATGATTTTTTAATGTTAAAATAAAATTGATTGCAATACAAAAAAGAATATATACACGGAAAAAAAATAATGAAACCAATTAATTGACGACATTTTGTTCAATCTAAACCTCATACATGGCATTTGTGATTGAAAATTAGAATTCGTCCAACAACCTACATGGGGTGGGCGGCAAAGTGATGGTGGCATGGTGGAGTCAAAATTGACATTGAGGAGGCCTACTTTTAAAAAAAAAAAAAAAAAAAAGAAACATGTAAACTTTGGTGGACTAAACTATAAATATATATGGACAAAGTACTATTTATAAAATAAACTAAAAAATTCATGTAGTTATTAAAAATTAAGGGGTTGGAGCCAGGTTAGTCAACCCTTGATTAATGTACTAATTGTTCACAATGATTAATTATATTTCTATTATAAATGTCCCTTTAATAATCTAACATAAATACATAATTTTATTAATAAATAATTGTACTAAAAACTATATTAATTCTAATGGTGGTGGTGGAAGTAGGGTTAGTATAAACGGTGGCGGGTGTTTGTGAATGGTGGAGGCGGTAACATTACTATTGGTGGAAGAAACAGTGGCGGTGGATGGTTTTTATGGTGGTGGGTGTTGGTAATAGTTGTGGATAATAATAGTTTTTGCTTTTTAGTGAGTTTTATTGACCGAGTAAATAAAAAATCTTCACAAAACATGCAACATTGTATTGTGAAAGATGTAATTGGTTGTTTTTAGCACCATTGATAAGGACAAAAATCAAATATTTCGAGGATGATAAGAGGAACGTATAAGACGATATGATCATGACTTGTTGGATCTTTGAAATGGTATCCGTCCAGTATTATATAAAGGCAATTGGTGTGCTCTGCGTAAGAGAACATTATCGCTCTCTCAAGTACTATTACATATTTTTTTCTGAAAGACCATCAATGTCGAGTTGTTTCATGACAACTACCTACAAAGACAACAACTGTTTGAAAATATTTGTTTGTTCATCAAAATCATCATAAAAAACTCTAAATCATAAATCTAAATTTCGCCTCCGATGTTTATAGAATATTTTTTATATTTTACATTCTCAAATCATGCGATCTCTTGATTACAAATCAACAATAACAAATTACGGATCAATATGTATAGGTTTCATTCATTGGGTTAGAAGGTAGAGTAGATACAAATGGGTAGATGATACAAAGCAAAACATGACTGAGAATACTTCAATAATTTGGTCAAGAAATAAGGTCAAAAATTTAAGATTAACTTTCTATAGGACTAATTAGATCGGCTTCGATTGGAGCCGACTAAACTATTTCAAAACATAGTTTGGCTAACTCTGCCTATGTAAAGAGTGGTCAAGATTTGTCCTTCCTTAATTGCTATGTTATGTGAGAAGAAGGTGATATCTAAGATTGAGGTACAATTCAAATCCATTAGATTCATACCATTTACAACTGGACGCCTTAAAAAAAATTGACGTGTTGTTATTATTATTACAGGTAAGGGATACACTGACCACACTTGCGCAAATAGCTCACTTCACAAATGATTGGTGTTGCATGTACTGTCTAGAATGCAACGATGAATTTGAGAAAACAAGGCACGTAAGCGTGTAATGGGAGTATTTTGGATATAGTAACTTAGACCCGATGAAATACTTATGTTTTTTTTTTTTTTTTTTTTTTAGTTTTTCCACAATCTATTTATTTAAGAAAAATGAACATTGCAAATACATAACATCAACAAAAATTAGACAAATTGCGTTTGATAATAATGGCTAGCTCACGATGGTTAAAGGAAACGGCAAAAGAAAGGATCTATTGAAAACCTATAAATTTGAAATAGGATCAACTTTTGGGAGTACAATATGTGTTCAGGGTTCTTTATGAGGTAATGTGTCGCCAGATTGTATTCCAAGTGAAGGTAGGAACATATGGAAGTGACAAAATGTCCAAGACTTTTGAAGTTACCAAAGCCTTCGTTAAGACGAACTGTTGGGCACAATACTTTGTTGAAGATTTAATGGCATAGGTTTGCATATATACAATCCCTTCGAAAAGGTAATTGGTACACATTTTAAACATTGTCATCTGATGGGTGTTGAAAAATTACAGGAAAATCATGTCACATTGGAGAGTTTGTATCATCCGTTCGATGCAAAAAAAATATTATTCTCTGCCTATTTGGAGGATCGACAACATGACCATGATAAATGAGTCAGCTGAAACGAAATAGGAGCATGGGGAGACTTTTATGGACGATATTGATTAGTTGATTTCACTGAGATGAGCGCTGCTGACGACATATTTCAAAAAAATATTTAAACTTCCATGTTCATGTAGAGAATTATCTCATTATAAGCAATGAAGCTAAATAAAAAATTGTCTGGAAGTTAAGATTATATTTCTTTCGTTTGAGCAAATCTCCGACGGTAAAATATTAAAGGAAAAAAACAAGAAAACAAGAGAGGAAAATCCCGACTATTTTTATGACAAACCCATATTAAATCATAAGGAGTTGATAAGTATTCGGGACACAAATTATACGATATATTAAAAATGAACCAACATCATGGCCCGTGCCGTTACGGCACGGGTTAAGGGCTAGTCCAAAATACAAAACAAAGTTTGGAAAAGTTACGCTAGATAAAGAACAATTAAATTTATCCTTGCAGAACATAAACCCACCGTTATAAATGATCACGTTTAATTAAAATTTAATAATAAATGTTCAATTGATATTTCATAATAAATTTTTCTTTAATTAATCAAATGAATATATTTTTGTTGATACATAATAAATTTAGTTGATATTAACCATATCAGTAAGCATTAATGATGCTTGGGATGGTGGGCAGCGGTGGGGATAATGGTGGTGAGTATTGGTGAGACTGGTAGAGTGGTGACGATAATGTGGTGGTGGATCGGCGGTGGGAATAATGGTGGTGGATATTGGTGAGACTGGTGGAGTGGTGACAATAATGTGGTGGTGGAAGAAGTAGTGGTAGTAGGCTGAGAAAAAGTGTCCTAAGATAGGTAAATTATTTAGTCACCCTTGGTTAATTTTTATTTATTTTGTTTTGTTTTAATTTGATTTTAGTTTTTAAATTACTTTTTTTTATTATTTTTTAAAATTAAAACAATTTTTAAAGGCCATATTTTTCCAAAAAAGAAGATATTGTGATTTTAAGATTTGTCGGGTAGGGCGCAGGAAGAAAAATGAAACCTATAAAAAATTGACCAAACACAAGGCTACATGCGAATTAATTGTAATCGGTTTAGTTTCTCACATCTCTCTTTATTCCTCCTTTTTGTCATAGTTTCTGATCCTGTCATTATTTCTCCTCTACTTCATGGGATTATGCAAGGCTAGTGTGAATTAATTGTAGTCGATTCAGTTTCTCACATCTCTCTTTATTCCCCTTTTTTGTCATGATTTCTGTTTTTGTCATTTCTCCCCAACTTCGTGTAATTGTGCATGCTTGAGAAATAGTTCATGATAATAGGTAAAGAGACAAGAAAAGAAATGGATCAAGAATTAAATATTATAAATGTTAGGAAAATGAATGAACACAAATCTATGTAAATTGGGAACCCAACAATTTATATAAAAAATAAAAATTAAATTCTAATGCTAACAGATTTTGCAAGATTAATCTAATTGATTTTAAATTAATTTTAGGTGTTTTTAGTTTTGTTACAAGTTTGGTGAATGACCTTTGATGATATTTTTTGAAGTAGTGAGCGAAGTAATGTTTGCTCTAACGATTAATTATGTTTTTCCCAAAGGGTTGTATGACTTACATACACAATATTAAAAGATTCGACGATATGGACATGTTTATTAACCAACTCCTCAAAAATTTTAGACCTGGATCGATTGGTTCGATTCTACTTAGGCAATTACGACATGTATGAATCGCTGGATACATTTGAAACACATATCCTTGCCCTTGCCTTTACGGCACGGGTTGAGACCTAGTAAAGATATGTAATAGACTTAATCTTTGCAATCAAAAGTTCATTATATCTTCATCAATATTTGCATAATGACATAATAGGCTTAACTTTTGACATATATGGGACAATCATAGTTCACAGACACAAACACACATATCCCATAACAAGTTGCTATATATAAAACCATAATATTGCAAAATCATCTTCCAAATAAACTTTAGAATTTAAATAAATAAATCTAAAAATATTGCAAGATGAAAATCGTTGGAAATAGCTATGTGTACTCACAATAATGGCTATTCCAAACCCTAGTTATCCTTCTTAAAACACAAGAATAAATTCTCATAAGAAGTTTTCAAGAAAAAAATAAAGACAACAAGCAAAAATCAAAAGACTCCTAAACCAACAAAACCGATCATGAACAGAAATCTAAGACCACTTATGGACCCCCCCCCACCCCCCACCCCCCCCCCCACCCCCCACACACACACACTAGCCTTGAGTCTTTTGAGCTTGTGATTGACAGCGTCCACTGCTCCTTCAGAGAAGATATCCTCATTGAGAAGATCTTTAACATGTGTCTTCATGAGAACAAGGTCTGAATTAACATTTCTCAACTCAGTTCTTAACACATCAAGACCCTTCATAGTATCAACGAGTTGCAGTTTTTCTTCCTCAAAGTATTTAAGAAAATCATGAACCACTTCAGCAGAAACCATATCCTCATTATCAACATCCTGATGAGTATAGGCATAGTAGCATGAGGCATTAAGATTTTGATCATCATCTTTTACTAGGGTTCTTTTCTTCCTCCCCTTGGACTCGAAACCAATACCTTTATCAAGAAAACCCCTTGCAAAACCACCAGTGCGATAAGGTGAAGACATTCTTGACAAAACGACAAAAACCTAGAGTATGCGTACGTGACTCAATAGGTTTGGTATTTAAATGGTTTCTTAGGGAAGGTAACTTTTAGGGTTTCTAAAGAAAGTTCGTGACAAGTAAGTCATGGGTACCCGTACGAACACAATCTGAACCCCGAAAAGAAAAAACAAAACCGAATGTACCTTTTTTTTTTTTTTTTACAAGGCAATGCAAAACAATACATTTTTGCTAGGTGAATAATTTAATTATTTCACAAAATTTTGGCTCAATAAATTTTATATCTCCATAGAGAAGCAATTTAGAGCACAAGAGTAGCAGGCAACATAGTTGCAACAAAAACTTTTTCAAAAACAAAACAAAACAAAACAAAAAATTCAACAAGATTCTTGAGACACAACCAATACTTAGGCAAAGCTGACTGTGGACAATAGTTTAGCTATGGACGATAAGAAAATATCTCAACTAATCGAAAGCATTTTTTGTTTAAAGTATACCGATTATAGCAATTCTTACTCAACGGGATTTTTATGAGTAAGCATTTAACCCATAGATGGATGGTGTTCACGGTTGAGTCTCTTTTTCCTTCCAATTCTAGGAAAGAAACTTTTTTGATGTGAAAACTTATCATAAAACTTGCTGTCATCAAAATACGAGACATCGTTCGAGTCCTTACTAGAAGAAGTTTGTTCAGAGGATTTTGAAAGCATGTTGATAAGATCCTTGTATCCTTCAATTATCATATTTAGGTTGTCCTTCATATCTCCACTATTCCTTCCATCTACATGAACCTTTTTTACATCTTGAACATCATTCATCACATTGGGTTGAGAGGGACCTTTCTGAATTCTCTTTGAGAGATTTGTATTAAAGTTACAATTGGTTCGAACGTTCGATGAGCATTTTGAACTGACTTAATTTCCTGAAAGAATTCACAGGGAGAGTACTAAAACCAATAGGTTTAGAAATCTGAATGCCAGTTACACCTTTGAGAATTAAATCCGAGGTATGCTGAAGTCGACCAAATTAATTATCATTTAGATGCAGTTTGCTCTTCCGTTGAACATGTCCTTTTGAATTACAAAAAAAGACATACTTTCTGATCACCGGAGTGATTAGGGTGTGCAGCATTAGAAACATCGTCAGAAAATTTCTTCCTTCCATGAGACGAGGTAAATCCATGACTAGTAGAAGAACCAAGCACTTCTATATCAATTGGAAGGGTTTGCAGTTAAACTTCTGAAGTTGTTATCATTTGTGAAACATGATTAGACTTAGTCATGTTTTCAAATATCACAGCAAAGTCATAAGTATTTGGTATGACAGAGTCCCAAGAACGAATTTTATCTTTAATAGGGAGATTACTCAAAAGTCTTTCAATTTTACAGGAATATTTTTTGAGTTTATCCTCGACTGAGGTTCGTTATGAACAACCCACAACATTTTCCTCACGAAGAACCCTTAGTTGGGAATCACGATATTTTATCATACCAACAATTATATTGACCTTGTGTTTCAGCCTGTTGATTTAATCGCATTTGGATTCTAAAAAGTTTTAGAATCACAAGACTCTCTCGGAAGCTTCCTTTCTACTTGTAATCGATTCATCAAGAAGAAAACAGGGTAAACACATATCAATACTTGTTTGTTTCGTAGGAACAGAATGTTCATCTATATGTGAGATTGACAAGTCTTTCTCTTTAATAGATTTCATCAAATGGGTAACTTTTGTCTCTGGTGATGCGTTTGTCAGAGATAGCACTATTGTCCATAGAGTTAGATCGCCACAAACACATACCTATAAGGTCTTAACCGTGTTTTCCTGCTCTAATACTAATTGAAAAAGCGGGGGTCTAACAACCACACCCAATATTTCGCTTAGCAATCTGTATGGACTAACTCCAATATACTTTTAAGAGAATCAACTAAACAGTTAGACTCATTCTTAAGAAAAGTATATCAAAGAGTTATATCTCTATTTTTCTCAATTCAATCAGCAACCAAACAAATAAGAATTTGCGAGCCCGATTGAATATAAGAAATAACTTGATGGTATCAAAAACCAATATTCAAGTGTCAATCAATTTAATCAACAAACAAAGGTTGGATTCACAATTGATTGACTTACGCACAACCCGTGTGATATTTCAATTATATAGAAAATATAATGCGGAAAAGAAATAAATACGCATAACTTAAGTTTTGTTAACGAGGAAACCGCAAAAGCAGAAAAACCCCCGGACCTAGTCTAGATTTGAACTCCGCCACACCGTATTAAGCCTCTACGAGATACTAGCCTACTCCAAGTTAACTTGAATGGAATGTAGTTGAGCCCTCACCAATCTCACATTGATCAAGGTACAATCGCGTTCCTTACGCCTCTAGAACCACGCCGGATTCTCGCGCACTTGATTCCCTTTAGCATCTCACCCACAACTAAGAGTTGCTCGACCCAAAGTCAAGACTTGATAAACCAACTGTCTCACATAGAAAATTCAATTGAATAGATAAATCTGTCTCCCATGTATATACCTATGAGTTTTATTCCGTCTTTTGATAAATCAAGGTGAAAAGGAACCAATTGATATACCAGAATTAGATTCCCGAAAGAACATCCTAAAAATATCAATCACCTCACAATAGCCTTAATCGTATGGTAGCGAAACAAGATATTGTGGAATCGCAAACGATGAGAAGAAGACGTTTGTGTCTACTTTTTATCTTACTTATCGGAGATTAAATCTCGAGCAAGTCTTAGATAAGATAGTACCCAATCACAATAGAAAACAGCAAGATCAGAACACGCAACTAAAGAGAAAATAGTTGGGTCTGGCTTCACAATCCCAATGAAGTCTTCAAGTCGTTAACCATAGGGTTTTAGAAAACCTAAGGTTAAAGGAGAATCGACTCTAGTCGCAACTAGTATCACACAGAGGTGTGGGGATTAGGTTTCCAGTTGCTAGATTTCTCATTTATATAGTCTTCAAATCAGGGTTTGCAATCAATGTTACCTTGGTAACAAAGCATCTGATATTCACTTAGTTAGATGAAAACACGATTAGACTCAAGCTAATATCTTTCAACCGTTAGATCGAACATAGCTTGTTACACACAAATGAAAAGTGACTTTATTTAGATATGAGTAATCGTACCTAAACGTGAACCTTGTTAGCTCAACAATAGTTAACCAAGTTAGCCATATGAACACTTTCATATGAACCTTATTCATCTTAACCATAACTAGTTCAAATGACTCAAATGAAACTAGTTCTAGACTTGTTCAATTGTTTATATTCTAATAGAAGTATACAAGATACAATTGAAGCAAAATCGATTTTGATTCACTCGAATCATTTCATGAACATTATAGACACGGTTTGCAAAAGATTGCATTCCTTATTATATAAATGTATTAGTTCATGAAAAAACTGAAAAAGCGGGGGTCTAACAACCACACCCAATATTTCGTTTGGCAATCTTAATATACAAACTCCAATATACTTTCAAGAGAATCAAATAGACAGTTAGACTAATTTTAGAGAAAAGTATATCAAAGAGTTTTATATCTCACTTTCTCAATTCAATCCGCAATCAGAAAATATGAGTTTGCGAGCCCGATTAAATATAAGAGAAATAACTTGAACGGTACCAAAGACCAATGTTCAAGGATCAATCAATTTCAATCAACAACCAAAGGTTGGATTTACCAATTGATCGATTCAACGCACAACCCGTGATATTTCAATTATATAACAAAATATAATGCGGGAAAGAAATAACACATAATAGAATTTTGTTAACGATGAAAATCGCAAATGCAAAAAACCCCAGGACCTAGTCAATATTTGAACACCACACCGTATTAAGCCACTGAGACACTAGCCTATTACCAATGAACTTTGACTGGGACTGGTGGTTGAACCCTAATCAATCTCACATTTATTCAAGGTACAAATTGCGGCTCCTTACGTCTCGATCCCCAGATACTACGCAGCTTGATTTCCTTAGCCGATCTCACCCACAAAAAGAGTTCTTTATGACCCAAATTCAAGACTTGATAAACAAAATCACAAAGAAAAGTCTATGTGAATAGATAAATCTGTCTCACGGAAATACTACAAGTTTTGTTTTATCTTTGATAAATCAAGGTGAACAGGAACCAATTGATATACCGGATTTATATTCCCGAAGAACAGCCTAGAAATATCAATCACCTCATAATAATCTTAATCGTATGGTAGCGAAACAAGATATTGTGGAATCACAAACGATGAGACGAAGATGTTTGTGACTACTTTTTTATCTTGCCTATCGGAAGTAAATATCGAGCCAATATTACTGCATTATAGTACTCAAACACGATAGAATCAACAATATCGAGATCACGCAACTACGGAGAAAATAGTTGGGTCCGCTTCACAATCCCAATGAAGTCTTTAAGTCGTTAACCTACATGGTTTTTCGTGAAAACTAAGGTTAAAGGAGAATCGAATATAGCTTATGAAACTAGAAGGAGGAAGGGATTAGGTTTCCCGGTTGCTTTATAGTTCTCCCATATAGTTTTCAAATCAGGGTTTGCAATCTAAGTTACCTTGGTAACAAAGCATTCAATATTCAACGTTAGATGAAAACCTTATTAGATTCAAGCTAAAATCTTTCAACCTTTATATCGAACTTAGCTTGATATACACAAATGAAATGTACCCTCATTTAATTTTATATAATAAACGTGTACACCATGTTAGCTTCAAAGTAGTTAACCGAGGTTAGCTATATGAACACTCTCATATCAACCTTATTCATCTTAACCATAACTAGTTCAAATGACTCATATGAAACTAGTTAAAGAGTTTTTCAATTGCTATATTCTCATTGAAGTATACAAGAACACAATTGAAGAAAAATCGGTTTGATTCACTCGAATTAATTCATGAACATTATAGCCACATTTTGCAAAGAATGCATTCCTTAATATATAAATGTATTAGTTCATGAGCCAACCGATTTTATATCTCTTAACCACTTAAGTATGCAAACGTGTACGCATACATGAAAGTAGCTTTATGAGTTTGGGTTCGCCAAGTATGCGAACGTAATACGCATACTTAGTACACTTCCAAAACCCAAAGAAATTCCTGGACCTATACCTTACGCAAGTATGTACCGGTATGTTTTCTTGATACACGAAATTTCACAACTACAAGTACGCATACGGGTATCAATTCTTAGTTAGGTCATGGATCACATACATGCAAGAATGCACACTATATTTATAATCCAATGATGGTTAAGTATACTAAACGCTTATTTCAATCATTGAAACTTTCTTAGAGGATGACAATAGCCGTTTTCACACACTATTAGCATCAACGCAATTTTCAAGTTATTGAAATAATCATAACGAAACATTCCAAGTCTACACCAAATGATTGTATCACACAAACCATGTAAGATGTTAATCGGCTGATTTTCACATGATCATCTTTTGACTTTGTCAGAATATAAGATGAACTTGGTTGAAGCGAAAGCTTACCAACACATATTTCGATAAATATGTAAGCGAGTTAATCTCAGCTCGAAATCTCAAATGTGTATAATCGACAACTATATAGTAATACAACATTTGTCTCAATATAGAAGATAGAGTAGAAATAGACTTTCCAAGTGATAGATGAGTTTTAGTCTCCACATACCTTTTTGTTGATGAAGTTCCACGAGCTCTCCTTAGTAGTTTTTCGCTTCTTCAATTGATGAATGCGGTGAAGTGTAATGCTCAATCTATCTTAATCCGAGACATTACTATAAGTAGACTAGAAATCAAGACTTATAGTTTTGACTCTTGAGCACCAACATTGACAAATAAGCTTGAGATAGCAACGTTTGCGTAGTTCGGCTAGCAAGGTGTTCTAAATAAAGATTTTACTCCTCGAGTTTATCAAATTGTTCATTTGTTTTCCTTCGATTGTAAGTAATTTTTTATCGCTCTTTTTTCTATTTTATTATATTTGTTTGATGAAAATGGGTTTCTTGTGAAACCTGGGTTTTATATTTAAGATTCGAACAAATTGAGTACATATTAATCGATTTTAAGGGGAAAAGTGTTATGATATTTGTATGGTTATCAAATAGACTATAGGAATTATTGAGTTCTCCTATTTATGTCGCATGAATTCAACCATGTCGTTCTATTCATATTTGACAAAGATGTATGAAGGTCATTTGTTTTACATCGTATTTAAAAATCACCGCAAGTTAAATGTGCACGATGAGTTATCTTTTTCTCAAGTTATATGCTACAGAATAACAAGTATTAATAGTCTTCCTTTAGTGAAAATACTAGAACCCCTACTATATGGGTTCAATATATAGAAGCCCCACTAAATGGATCCTTCACTATCAACTCCATACTTTAGAGCTTTTTTTGATATTTCTAGCCTGTAACTTTAATCTGTGGCTTGTAATAAAGTTTAGGTTTGAGGGAAATTGTAATACCAAAATTACCTTTTAGTATAAATATGTAATAAACCTACCTAGAGATTATCTTTTCAGTTTTATTTTCGTTTTCATTTCTCTCTCTCATTTTCTTTGGCTCTCTCTCGGATGAAGAAACTGAATGAGAAGAGACGATTTCTAAGCGAAATATTCATTTAGAAAATGATTTCAAAACATAGATCTAAGCTTTACAAACTAAAGATAAACATAAATTCGACATCAAGATCTCTTGTTCGTTTCTGGAGATTCAATGAAAATCAATAGAAAATGAGTGTAATCATCATCAACAACAACTGAATCTGAAGATTCTCCTAGAAATCAAATGAACAGGTAGCGTTTCAGTTAAATCGTTGATTTAATTCTTAGATTTTGTTTTTTATTTTCTACAAAATCATTTGAGAAACTTTAATAATTTGATTTCAGTTCAAATCATATCGAAATCATAAAAAAGAGTTAGATCTCGGTATAATCTCACCTCAATTTTACTTTGAGAGAAAATTTTCAAAAAGAATTTTCAAAGAAAATTTCTAGGGTTCTTAAAAGAAATTGATCTATCTTTTAATCTCTTATATTGATCGAAAATCGTTTTCAGATTCAAATCAGAATCATTATCTGTTTTACCCATTTATTTGATGCGAATTTCATTGAGTTTTGATTTTCGAACCGATTTGAGCTCATCTTCGGTGGATTTTATTCTTGCAGATTGTTTGAAGTTCAATCCTTTTCCCGAAATGAAATATTAATCAATGAAGATACATGTAAGCATACGGTTGAATCTAAGCAATTTAACAATGATTTGGATTTAAACTCGGTGGAAATTAGATAAGTTTCTTTGAACTTCTTTACGGTTTATGTGATTGATGGATAAAACTTGTAGAACAGAAGATAAAATATGTGTAAACTTTTTTTTTAATGTGATTAGGTTTGAAAGTATGATTTGTTTTAGTGTTTTATAGGTTTGTGTTTTGAAATATGTGTATTATTGCGGTTCGAAATAATTTTCAACTCTCACATTCAAAAAGACATGTTGGTGGTTTGATTGTAAAGCAAACAAATTGATATGTGAAGTAATGGTGATCTTTAACTTGTCTTATCTCTTATTTGCAAGAGGAAGTTCACTTGCATCGGTAAATCTAAGAGGAAACGCCCGAAACAAGATTCTTGGTAACCACAATTCTACGTAAATATCCATATTGTTGTGTATCTTCTAGTTACACAAGCTAAAGTGGATGTGTAACTTCTAGTTACACATGCTAAATATATGTAACTTTTATTTACACATACCGACTAAATGTGTATTTTTTTCATTTAATCATTTAAATCACTTCGCACAATAGTCAAAATCTCTTTGCTCATCTATTTACTTGAAAATGTTGCATTCTTTCCATTAATGTTGCATTCTTTTCATTCGGTTCGATTTTTAGTTTGCTTATCTTGAGTCTTGGCCTACAAATATGTTGTTTGATTAAATAATTTGTGGTGATGTTGATGGTGGAGGTGCAAATCGCAGGTTTTGGAAGAGGATAGGAGGCGGGGGTGGTAGTGCATCGGGTTTGGAGGATAAGTCGGATTTGGAGTTAGTGGTAGTGTTTTGGTATGAAGCAGAGGTTTGCTACGGATCTTTGGAGTCAGATCGACACTTCGTAAGTTGGATCTACTTTACATTCGCTTGTATTGGCTTTTTTATATGTTGGTAGTCATCATCTTGATAGAACATGTATGAACAATAGTAAGTTGATACTGGTTCTTCAGGTCGACTATTTATTGGTTTTAAATGCCAAATAGCTTTTAGCATTTGTTGAAGCAAGTGTGGGAGAAACTAGTGAAACAACAGAAATGATCAACTTGTTGTGAACGCTTATAAACTATTAGCTTTTAGTATGATTCCTTCAGACTTTACGAGTACGCAATGATAATTGGATGTGTAGATACTACTTACACATGCTATATGTGTAACTGCGAGTTACACATGCTAATTATATGTGTAATCATGAGTTACACATGCAATTGGATGTTAATCGCGAGTTACACATGCTAATTATATGTGTAAAAGTTTGAGTGAACCGAAATGATGAGAAGTTTTGTTTTATTAGTTGCATGCAAAAATTAAGTAGATGACTTCGGATTGAGTTTGTGATTTTATGAGTGAAATTGCAAAGTCTTTGTAACTATCCTATTAAGTTTGTGATTGTAAGAGGTGTTGGTGGTGGAGGTGCAGGTGTAGGTTTTATGAGGATTTGGATCCAGGTGGTGGTGCGGAGACAATGTAAGTATAGTCAATTTTTTTGTTTAACTTTCATTAAACTGAACCGATAATTGAATACAGTTTAAATTCTAAGCTTGTGAATCTAAGGAAGGTTTTTGTTTTGGTTTCAAATGATTTTGGTAGATTTTGTATGCACGTGCTTATACGTCTGAGCTCTATTTAATAACATATAAACGCATTTGACCGTAAGCTAACTAGTTCGATCTCGTTGTTATTGAGTAACATGATCATGTTGATTATACATGGGTGTGGATGTGTAACTATTGATTACACATGCCATGTGCATGTAACTCAAAAATTACATGCATTTTGTATGTGTACCGATAATTACACATGCTTGTCTTAGTAGTGTTTAGAGTATGGATGTGTAATTACTATTTACACATGTTAATTATGTTATTCATACTGGGATACAACGGCACCGAGGAGTCGTGAAAATAGGGGTCCTGGGTGGAGCAATAGTCGAAAAAACATAGTGAAGTATCACATTTGTTGACGTTGCGAGTCGATGAGGCTAAAGAGTAGTTGGAAGATATTGTGGTATGCCTAAGAACTTTCTTTTTGGGTCGGGTAGATCGTAAAAGTAGTTACACTAGTATCTACTAGTTATATACCTTTCAAATTATTATGTTGCAATTTTCGTTGATTAAGTGTTATTAAGTAGATTTTCTTGTTTAAGAATCAAGTAGCTATGTGTGATGTCCTTTTATAAAGCGTTAATGAACAATATGCTATGAGTACACAAGGCATGTGGTTGTGTAACCTATAGTTACACAAGCCATATGGATGTGTAATTACAGGTTACGCAAGCCATATGCATGTGTAACTTTATCTTACACGTGTTAATTATATGTGTAACTAATGATTACACATGCATAATCGTTGGATTTTGGGGTTAAATAATGATTACCCATACATAACTATTGCTTGCATTCCGCTGTTTTTTGTATGATGGAGTCGTCAGCTTGAATGATTACATGTACCGGTGCAAAAATAGCTAAGACAGTGGTAATGGAATAGAGGAAATGAAGTCAGTCAGCCAGATTTGTACCTGGGCTGGTGTTGGTTGTAGTTGCAGTGACATGGTTTCTTGTGAATTGATATGTGGTCATTTATGGCCTCGAAGTCCGAGAACTCAAGACAGGTGCTAGATGCATGTTAGGATAAACAGCAGAGTGTGAATGTGTGTTTCTTGCAGTGGGATTTGCCAGAAGTGATGGTGTAGAGAATGATGAGACGAGCCATGGTGGTAGCTATAGCTAGTAGGATAAATGTTGTTGAAGGTGTGCATGTCATGCTGGATGATGTGCATGAGCTCATAGTGGTCCCGTGAAGGTATATGGCTGGAGTTGCCGGGTTTAGATGCATGTTTAGGGACAGTGAAGTGCAATAGCGATACTTTGTGGTTCTTAGTTTGCAAATGGGTTGGTTGTACCGGTGTTGGGAAGATATGGTGTGGTGGATGTGGTAGGCAGTTGCAGTGAGATAGTGAATCCTGACAAATTATTGTAAATTATTTCTTGGATTTCCTTCCATATCTCGTGTTTTAATTCGTTTATTGTGTTCAAACAACCAATTACTATGATTGTAGTAATCGATGAACGGACAAATTATTGTAAATGAAAATTAAAGTAATACATGTATTTTATGCATTTAATAACTTGTAGGAATAATTTTACATATAGCATGTGTAATAAAAGTTACACATGCATATGGATGTGTAATTCATTAGATACACATGCCATACGCATGTGTAACTTCTGCGTACACATGTGTAACTACAGAGTACACATCTATGTACAAGTGTAACTTTGCATTACACATTTTATATGAATGTGTAACTTCTGGATACACATGTCATATGCATGTGTAAGTTCAGGTACTACCATGTCAGGTGGTGGCCTGCAAGGGTGGCTACAGGCGCCTTTGGCCGGAGGTGGTCGCGCCGTGGTCGTAGGTGGCTCGACGCGGTGGCCGGAGGTGGACGGTGGGCGGCCTGAGTGGTTGGTGGCGTGGGTGGCCTGAGGTGGTTCGTGGTGGTAATGGTGGCTCTGGGAGGTGGCTGGAACATCATCACATAATATTTTAATAATTTTGGGCCTAAATTTAAATTTTATTTAATTATGGGCTTGACAATATGCATAAGGATATTAAGGTCTTTTAATAATTTGGGGCCTAGATTTAAACTTCTTTTAATTACGGCCTCATATTATGGGTTATCCATGGGTTGGGCCTTAGCCTAATTTTCTTCCATGATTTGTGGCCTTCATGAATTTCGGTTCCGCCCTTTATTGACGAGGAATAGGTACTGGATTTTCGGAAATATGTTGCGTCCAAATCTGGAAATGGATCACTGGTCGAGGTTCCTTGTGCATTTTCTCGAGTACCCAAAAATGAAAGCAAAAGTTTCCAATATCCTGCCCTCATGCAATTAAAACTATTTTCCGATTAAAACTGTGTATAATACTGTGTACTAAGAAAACCAAGATTGTTCTTCTCTTTTTTGGCTTGAAATGTTTGAGTTCACGGAAATTGTACCGAAGATACCATAAATGAATTGTGTGACTAATTCATTGAAACTTAATTGTTTGTCATCAAAGAAAACACCTTCAATCGACACGCAATTATAACATC
>JAJJWW010001689.1:0-37762 GCA_023531295.1 Papaver armeniacum
GTTCCCTTTGGAAAGTCATTCATATTTACATAGTAGAGCTGCCAATTTAATGATTATTTTTAATTTTATAGTTTTAGGTATGTGGTTTGCCGCAGTCTTTAAATTGAAGCTGCATCTAGCCCATCTCTGAGTACCCATGCTTCTTGCCAATGCTTCTGTAAAATGGTTAAATTTGTTATCAAATTTCCCACAAACGAATCATGTAGGAAATTGTTTCACACCTAGATGGGTTAGCGAAAATATGTACCTCTTAGTGGGTGCCATTGCATGAACTCTTTTCAGTTAAAGAAGTTGGAATCCTCTTTTTAATGAGCACATCCTACAAGACATGTGGTATTCCTTGTTCCATCAATGGTCTTGGAATCCTCGAGGGCATGTTTCATCTTTCATGACGATATGACATGGACCTTGGTTTTACGCAGAAATTTTTTGATGGGGGCGTATTTTGAAGGGGCATGGTGAAACATGCACTTGATATGGTGAAACATGCACTTGATATTAATGAATTTTGTTTCCAAAAACACCAACACCAATTAAGAAAATAAATTTTCTCTCCAAAAATAAACTTATTTTATATTTTTCGAAACAAAATTCATTGATATCGAGTACATGCGTCACAATATCATTGGTCCCCCATGGCCGCTTCAAAAAACACCCCCATCAAAAAAAATTCTCGGTTTTACGAGCTTTCTTGAACACAATTTCAACCTTAATTCGTCGAAGAAAACATTAAGCCTTTTTTTCACAAGTCATATGCACTTTCCAATAAAAATAGGGAATTTAAATTCCTGGCACATACTTAGCTCATGGACGGTGGACCAACGCCATAGTACCTTAATTTCCAACACAACAACCACTGCACAGTTCAGCAAAATTCAGCTTCGAGCATAACTAGTGATCAAGAACTTATTTTCATGCCATTTGGGAGGAATATCCCCCTCTATAATTGTTGCAGGGTTTACTTGCATCTTGTAGCATGTGTTGTAATTCCAAGAAGACGTGCCCAATAGCGAGAAGCAACATTGCCATCGAACCGATTCAATAATTCGTGATTACGAAATATCAGTGTCTGGACAATGCAAATAGATTCTAGGGCTCTAGCATATAATGCAATGAACTGGTTCTATCCCAATTAGTGAAGAGTCGGGACTCCATCTTACATGTAGTTTTATATGTTGTAAATAAAATAATATTACTCCAATAATGATTTTTGATTTCTGCTACTAGAGTTGTTTTCATTGTTATCTTTACCCTTTTTTTTTCTCTTGCCATTTTATAGGTAAAAATGGTTTTTGCTGATTTCGGTAATTGCGGGTGTGCAGGTGAGAAATAATTTAAACCCTAAACAATGTACTGCAAGGGAGTACTTTAGATTCGAGAGATCAATCTGTAAAAGTCCGGCCTAAACTAAGAAATGGCCGTTCCGGACTTGCTTCGGTCACAAAGTGGAGGAGAATGGGTTGGTTTTGGGGAGGTAAGCAAGGAAAGTGGTGAGACAAGAATAGTTTATTATGGAAGAGTAGTTGGGTTACTATGACTTGTTATCGAGAAAAGTGAGAGAGCTCACAAGGTGAGCTAGCAAACAAGTATTTCTGAGTGTTGTATCTCCCGAATGAACTTGTTGTTCAATGGAAATAGGTAAGACCTATTTATACAGGTCGGAGTAAAAACGTACCCTGGTCTCATTAAGGAGTGGGGAAGTAAATGGGAGGAGGTGGTAAAATCGTAAAACCCCATGCCCTAGTGTTACCCGCAACACATTAACTAAGAGCATTTAACTCAGGTGTAAATAATTAATAGGGGTATTTTTTTCAAAATACCGGATTAGGTTTTCGACACTGTGAACCCTAATTCCAAAACCAAGCCGCATATCGCGCATCATGGCAACAGTAATGCCAAAACCAAGCCCCCATATCACGCATCATGGCAGACAATGCCAAACCAAGCCGCATCATCGCGCACCATGGCAACAATGCCAAACGAAGCCGCACCCCTTCGCACCATGGCAACAATGCCAAACCAAGCCGCACCCTGCGCACCATGGCAATAATGCCAAACCAAGCCGTATCTTCGCGCACCATGGCAACAATGCCAAACCAAGCCGCACCCTCGCGCACCATGGCAACAATGCCAAACCAAGCCGCATACTCGCAGCACCATGGCAACAATGCCAAACCAAGCCGCACTGCCAGCACCATGGCAACAATGCCAAACCAAGTCGCATACTTGCACGCCATGGCAACGATGCCAAACCAAGCCGTACCTCGCGCACCATGGCGAGCAATGCTAAGCCGCGAATGCCTTTGGCCCACGCCAAATATAGCGCCTAGGCTCGCAAGACTTGCAACTAGGTCAACATGGCCGCACGTGCCATTGGCACATGCCAACACGTATCGCAAGCCATATTTTCAAGCCGCTATGCCTTTGGCCCACGCCAAATATAGCGCCCTAGGCTTGCAAGACTTGCAACTAGGTCAACATGGCCGCGACGTGCCATTGCTTTATGCCAACACGTGTCGCAAGCCATATTTCCAAGCAGCTATGCCTTTGGCCCACGCCCCGAATATAGCGCCCCCCAGGCTTGCAAGTCTTACTGACTAGGTCCAACATGGCCGCCAGTACCAGTGGCACATGCCAACGTGTCGTAAGCCATATTTCAAGCGCGCTATGCCTTTGGCCCCATGAAATCTAGCGCCCTAGGCTTGCAAGACTTACTGACTAGGTCGACATGGCCGCACGTGCCATTGGCACATGCCAACACGATGTCATGAAACCATGTTTCCAAGCCGCTATGCCTTTGGCCCCATGGAAATATAGCGCCCTAGGCTTGCAAGACTTGCAACTAGGTCAACATGGCCGCACGTGCCATTGACCACATGCCTAACACGATGTGCATGAAAGCCATATTTCAAGCCGTATGCCTTTGGCCCACCAAATATAGCGCCTAGGCTTACGAGACTATGACTAAGTTGACATGGCCGCAGTACCGATGGCACATGCCAACATGTCGCAAGCCATATTTCAAGCCGCTATGCCTTTGGCCCTGCAAATATAGCGCCTAGGCTTGCAAGACTTACAACTATGTCCAGCACTGGCCGCCGTGCCATTGGCACATGCCAGCACGTGTCATGAAGCCATATTTCAAGCGTATGCCTTTGGCCCCATTAAATATAGCGCCCTGGCTCGCAAGACTTGCAACTAGGTCAACATGGCCGCACGTGCCATTTGGCACATGCCAACACGTGTCGCAAGCCATATTTTCAATAGCTATGCCTTTGCCCATGGAAATATAGCGCCCTAGGGCAGACTTGCAACTAGGTCAGCATGGCCGCACGTGCCATTGGCACATGCCAACAGAATGTCATAGCCATATTTCAAGCCGCTATGCCTTTGGCCCACGCCAAATATAGCCCTAGGCTTCCGCGAGTTAACAACTAGGTCAACATGACCGCACGATGCCATTTGGACATGCCAACACGTGTCGCAAGCCATATTTCAATGCGCTATGCCCTTTGGCCCACGCCAAGCCATGGCGCCCTAGGCTTACGAGACTTGCCACTGAGGTTGACATGGCCCCTTTGCGTGCCATTGGCACATGCCAACACGTGTCATAAGCCATATTTCCAAGCCGCTATGCCTTTGGCCCACGCCAAATATGGCGCCCTAGGCTGCAAGACTTGCGGCTAGGTCGGCTTATGTGCATACGTGCCAGTGACACATGCCAACAAATGTGTAAGCCATATTTCAAGTAGCTATGCCTTTGTTACATCAAATATAGCCCTAAGCAAGACTTGCAACTAGGTCAACATGGCCGCACGTGCCATTGGCACATGCCAACATGTCGTAAGGCCATATTTCAAGCCGCTATGCCTTTGGCCCCACGCCAAAATATAGCGCCCTAGGCACTGCAAGACTTATGACTAGGTCAACATATGGCGCACGATGCCATTGGCTGCCAACACGTGTCGCAAGCCATATTTCCAAGCCGCTATGCCTTTAGCGCCCAAATATAGCGCCCTATTCGCAAGACTTGCAACTAGGTCAGCATAATTCGTACGTGCCATTGGCACATGCCCAACATGCTCGCTGGTAGCCTAACTCGAAAACCGTGCGAGCCTACCAAGGCATTCCGCACATGCCATTGGCACAGCCACCAAACCCATGCAGTGGTAGCCCTAACTTGCAAGCGCAGCCTACCACCAAGGCATTCGCGCATACCGTTGCTTTATCATCACACAAACACACCTGATTTGGTAGCCTAACTTGCAAACCGTGCAACTACCACCAAGGCATTCCGCACATGCCATTGGCATATGCCAAACCCACACGCTGGTAACCTAACTTGCAAACCGTGCAACACACCACCAAGAGATTCCGCACATGCCATTGGCACATGCCACACGCGCCACTAACGGTGCCACTTGCACTCAAGATGCAGCCAACACTCGAGACATCAACACAAGTGGGGGATGCTTCTTTAGAGGTTTTTGGTTTTGGCACGGATCCTGACATGCGTAAACTCGCTCACATTAAGAAAGCGTGAAAGGAATAAAGCGGTCGAATAAAGAGGAAATAATGGTGGCTTGTTTCACCCATTAAATCATCACGGTTACCACCTCCTCCCATTATTTCACCCTTACCCACTCTCTTCCCTTCATGAGGCCAGGGTGCGTTTCAATCTGGGCTTTGTATAAATAGGTCTTACCTATTTCCACCGGACAACAAGTCTCGGTCGGGAGAAAATACGCACTCTCGGAAAGGCAGCTTTGCAGCTCTCCCAAAAGCTTTCATCTCTTGCAAGCTTCCTAGCTTTACTTTCAAAGTACAAGTCGAGATACTACTCTCCTCCAACACCTTTCTTTGCTTCCCTCCCCAAATCAACCCTTCTCCTCCACTTTGTGGCCAGAAGCAAGTCTGAGAAAAAGACGGCCGTTTCTTAGTTTAGGTAGACCCATCTGAGGTCGATCTCTCGAACCTATAAGAGTCACTCACGTGCCACATTTATTTTAGGGTTTGAACCAGTTTCTCACTCCTCCCCAAGATTTACCGAAGTGGCAGAAACGATTTTTACCCATAAGCGATTTGGAGCACGACGGGAGGATTGATCATCACGGCTACAATGCAGCTCCAACTCGATTTCGTTTCGAACGTCGAATCCCAACATGGTGGAACTCGGATCTGGGCGAGCTGCCGGGACATCGGCGCCTCGGCATCCCACAGTGGCCGTCTCCCCACGTTGTCTTCACCCAGTGACTTGGCCCAACGCCGAATGCACTCCCTTAGAAGTGTAACTGCTTCCTGGGCCGGGCCTTGCCTCCCTCTGCGTCTCGCACAACCCTCTAGTCACGGCGCAGATAATATCTCTTCGGGTGTCATGCCCCGGTCACCTGAGCTAGAGCGCCACCACGACCGAATCACTTCTTCCCGAAGCGCCGGCGCCTCAGCTGACTAGGTTTAGTGCAGCCTTGGTGGGACAGGAGGCAGGAGGGACCGGAGAATCGCCCCCATCGTCACCATCGCCGATTTGATGGAACGACGAGGAGAGCTCGCCGAGCCCAGGGCAGGACATGGTTTCAACACAAAGGGAACATCACCTTTCCAAACCATGGAGTGGAGCTACCGTGAGTCGCATCCTCCGAAGACGCCTAGAAGCATCTCCAACAACCACAGCAGGCACCACCGTGAACTTCCTCACGGATGAAGAAACTCGCACTAGAGTCCCGTTGGAGAGAAATCAACCACCCGACTTCATTACGAGAGAGATTTGGAGACAACTCTCTGTGGCGAATCAAGCCATGATGGGTTCGATGCATCATCATAGCCCCCTTGCCCATCCCTAAATACGATCCTCTCCCAGGGGTACTCTTCCCCTCATTTACCAATGCGATAGTGCAGGAATGCCTTGAACATGTTTCTCGTTTCCTGTAATCCTTGGGTGGACATGAGATATAATCACGTTCTTCGTTTAGAGAATTTCAAAATCACTTAGGAAGGGCATATACATGGTACAACGGCATCCACCGAACATCATTCCCCATTTGGAGTAGCATGGTCACGCGTTTTACTGATGTTTCTTCGTGTATCTGAACAAATTCGGATTTCATACCTCGGGAGAATGTACCCGGTGGGATAACGAACATCAGAATGATTTCGCCAAAGGTTCGGGGTTCAAGCACTCGACTATCCACGATTAAAGCGTGACAGAGCGACAATTCGTGGCGCAGCCATGACGAGGTATGGTCCCAATCTCAGCGCCTGCTTTAGAGGCTTGCGTTTCCAAACATTCTCAGAACTCCATGGCCGCGGACAGATCTGTGACAAACAGCCTTATTTTGAGAAGAATAGGCCAACTCGGGCGAAGATGCATGTGAAACTCGCGGGAGTAGGCGCCTCATCGGCAAATAATTTAATCTTGGGCTCGTCCTCAAGTGAACATAGTGAGCGAAGAAGAAAAGTAAAGCCCATGACTCAGAACCACCGGCCAAAACGTGAGTCTTGGAGGCGCCATGGAACCCTCAGCGATAAGATCGCCACTAAAACCCACATATGACATGCGAGGCCAGAGAAATATCCTTGGAGTTTCCCATTTCCCCATCGAGGAGGTGATTGACCTCCCAGAAGCTGGAGTTCAAGATGATGTCATCAGATTCTGCAGCTCGGGCGTCACCAGCTGGTGAGATGGGGCCCAAATCTGCCATTACCACGGGTTCGTTCTGCCCCCATTGCAGGCCCAAGCGGCACATAGGACTAAAGAATATTTTCAAAGAAAGGATAGAAACGGAGAAACTCCACTAGGAGACGAAAAGAGCCATCAGACCCACTCCCGATAAGCTGCGGTTCCTCACAGGGACTAGTGCACGAGGTGTACAATTTATGATGCGACATGTGTGAAATTCTATCTTTCCAAGGTTCAGTGTAGAAATTTTCGTGACTCTCAGTCGTGTTATATCCAATGTGGCTTTTCTCCCCCTCGGAATCCACGCCAGGGCCCAAACTTCCCAAACAAGCGGGCGGAAGCGGGGCTTCGGCCCACGTCCGTCTAAGAAGTCGCAGAATTTGGCGACGCACGCTTCGTCGACCACGACCTCGGCCACAGCTTACCCATTACTTTCAGACACTAAAGGCAGTAGGGTTTATGAAAACAAATTATTACCTATTTCCGTCGTGATTAAGAGCTTGAGAGAGAGAGGCTTTGAACGGCGCATGGCTACATCAACCTAGAGATCAGGATGGGAGCGCTTGCTTGACGCAGCCCGGTTCGCGTTATCAAAAGAACTAGATCATGACATGATTTTGGGACGCTTATAGGTGCTCGACAACAAGAAGCTGGGTGCACCTACGCGGCGTCCCCCAGAGATTCCCAACAAATCGTCCACGGGTTATCCCACATCAACAAGCTTATTAAAGGAACCCAAAGCGTCCGGAGAGGACCCGTTGGCGCTAATATGATTTTCAAATGCAAGTAAGTCGACCAAATAACCTTTTACACTTGTGACCTTTTCTTCCCCCATTGTCATGGGGACTCATTGCAACAACAGCCTGACGGCTGTCCAAAAAAATGTGAATGGGGGTGGACTCATTCAAACACTTTGCAAGCTTGGAAGATTCTAGCGAAACAACGAAATTGAGCTCAAATGGTTACCACCGCGTTTGAACCCGTTTTCAATCGGAGATATGGTAGATTAAGGAAAGATCGTTTCAAGTTGGGAGGATGTGATGGAGTAAAGATGGATTTGCCAGGGAAGGTGGCGAGACATGCACAGTAGCGGATACCCTCTTGGGAGGATGTTCAAGCTCATCAATAAGACACACACGAAGGCGTGATAGTTCACTCGCGATGGCTCGAATCAATCCTAAATGATGTACTTCCCAATCACTCCCCTTTTCAGTGCTTCCTTTAAATCATTCCTCTTAAGCCATTTGTACTTTGGATGAATACATAGTTTGTATTTTCCCAGAAAGATCTCCCTTTTTGTCAAAAAATAATAAAATAAAATAAATATATCTCTTCTAGAGCGAATCCTTGGGATCGATGTCGAAGAAATACATGGAAGAACCCAGAAAACCATTGCGAGACCATCATACCACAACCTCTTTCAAAAATATATATATATATGAAGCAAAAAGGTTTACGAGATAAAGAATAAGGGAAAGATGTGTTTACAAAAAAAAAAAAACAACATCGAGGGAGCTAGCGGCTAACGGAAAAACAAAGGAGGAACTAGCCCTCGAAGGATGGAGCGCAAGTCCGCTGGCCAAAGCTATCTTCAAGCACTTTGACAATGTTTGAGACAAAGTTTCATTCGGTTTTAGCGGCGGCAACCTCAACATCCCATCCGAAAGCGGCCCGGCGGTGATGTCCTCCCCACGGCTATTCCGGCCTCATCGCCACCATGGCCCCTCGGTATCATCAATAACACCTTTAGCATCAACCAAGGCTGTCTCGCTTCTATCATATACTCCTTCGATAGTTTCTCATCGACACTTGAAGGAAGTTTTGATTCATCCACGTCAAAATCCCAGAATCATGGCTGGTTTCTCTCGCGTCCACAGACAAGAGAGTCGAACATGACACTGCTCTTCGTGAGGATAGATGGAAGGGAGGTCCTTAATAATTTCGTTAGTGAACAAGACTCAACCCCAACCAATACCTCCTCAAAGAGAAGAAGATCGATCTCCATGGGTGAGAGTCCTTTTCCAAAAATTAAAGGCACGAGTAGTCTCTGGGAAGATCCATCATACCACTGCAAGAAATGGAAAGATGATCAAGTTCCATCCACAATATACATATATAAAGAGGATAGTGACAAAGAAGGGAAACGCACCGACGAGCAAGGAAAGGGGAATCAACAGGAAGGCCCTTCTCAAACAAGGAGGCGATACATTCGCGTTGGGTATGAATACTGGAACCTTAAAAGTAAAGGAGCAACGAAGGACATAATGCTTCCAGGTTTTAGCATGGATGATGCCCTAATTGAAGCCGCCTACGTGAGAAGGAAAGCAAAATAAGGAAACTTTGTTGTCTGAAGCAGCTACTTCCTCTTTATTTACATAAGTCTTTGCACAAGCACGACTTCCAAGTTACCAGCCCACCAATTCGCCGACCTCCCAATGGCCGCCCAGGTCACGCACAAGCCGCACAACTTCCACATTGCGCCGGTCCCATCTATTTTTTCGATTTCTAACTCCACTTGTGACTTCCCAATACTTCAAGTACCATGGCTTACATCAATTGTGCCACCTTCTCCGATTTGTACAAAACTCGGTAGGCAAGGATTCCAAATCCTATTTATAAAAGGTCGACAAGCCTCATCAATTCTCTTTTACGGTTTGTTGTTGATAGTTTGTCACCATCTTATGCTTACCCCAGCAACAAACACCCATTCCGGGCTAAGCGGGGGACTTAATGTTGATGGTGGTTTTAAACAAGTGGGTAAAATCGTAAAACCTCATGGCAGTGTTACGCAACACATTAACTAAGAGCATTTGGCTCGGGTGTAAATAACTAATAAATTATTTTTTTCAAAATACCATTAGGGTTTCGACTGTAATCCCTAATTCCAAAACCAAGCCGCATCTGCGCATCATGGCAGCAATGCCAAACCAGCGCATCTTTTAGTAAAGATGGCAACAATGCCAAACCAAGCCGCATCTTGCGACCATGCAACGCCAAACCAAGCACCACCTGCACCATGGCAACAATGCCAAACCAAGCCGCCCTCAACGCACCATGGCAAATGCCAAACCAAGCCGCATCACTGCGCACCATGGCAACAATGCCAAACCAAAGCCGGCACCCCGCACCATGGCAATAATGCCAAACCAAGCCGCATCTGCACCATGGCGGAATGCCAAGTAGCTATGCCTTTGGCCCCACGTCAAAATAGCGCCCTAGGCTTGCAACACTTGCAACTAGGTCAACATGGCCGCACGTGCCATTTGGCACATGCCAACACGTGTCGCAAACCATATTTCAATTTGCTATGCCTTTATTCCACGCCAAATATAGCGCCCTAGGCTTGCAAGACTTGCAACTAGGTCTTATGGCAAAGACGTGCCATTGCACATGCCAACATGTGTCGGCAATATATTTCAAGCGCTATGCCTTTGGCCCACGCTAAATATAGCGCCTGGCTTGCAAGCTGCAAGCTAGGTCAACATGGCCGCACGTGCCATTGGCACATGCCAACACGTGTCGCAAGCCATATTTCCAAGCCGCTATGCCTTTGGCCCACGCCAATTATAGCGCCCTAGGCTTGCAAGACTTGCAACTAGGTCAACATTGCCGCACGTGCCATTGGCACATGCCAACACGTAATCGCAAGCCATATTTCCAAGCCGTATGATGACTTTGGCCCACCAAATATAGCGCCCTAGGGCTTGCAACACTTGCAACTAGGTCAACATGGCCGCACGTGCCATTGGTACATGCCAACACGTGTCGAAGCCATATTTCAAGCCGCTATGCCTTTGGCCCACGCCAAATATGGCGCCCCTAGGCTTGCAAGACTTGCAACTAGGTCGACATGGCCGCGCGTGCCATGGCCACATGCCAACACGTGTCGCAAGCCATATTTCAAACCGCTATGCCTTGGCCCACGCTAAATATAGCGCCCAGGGCTTGCAAGACTTACAACTAGGTCAACATGGCCGCACGTGCCATTGGCACATGCCAACACGTGTTGTAAGCCATATTTGGTATGCCTTTATTGCGCCAAATATAGCGCCCTAGGCTTGCAAGACTTGCAACCAGGTCAACATGGACGCATGTGCCATTGGCACATGCCAACATCGTGTCGCAAGCCATATTTCCAACCGCTATGCCTTTGCTCCACGCCAAATATAGCGCCCCTGAAGCTACGCAAGACTTGCGGCTAGGTCAACATGGCCGACGTGCCATTGGCACATGCCAACACGTGTCGCAACTCCATATTTCTATGCCGCTATGCCTTTGGCCCACGCTAAAATATAGCGCCCTAGCTCGCAAAACTGGGTAAACTAGGTCCAACATGGCCGCACGTGCCATTGGCACATGCCAACATGCTTTCTTGCAGCTTAACTGCAAAACCGTGCAACCTACCACCAAGGCATTCCGCACACATCCGTTGGCACATGCCAAACCCAGCGCGGTATCCTAACGCAAACCGTGCAACCTACCACCAAGGCGTTCCGCTTACATCGTTGGCACATGCCAAACACTGCACGCCCGGTAGCCTAACTTGCAAACCGTGTAACCTACCACCAAGGCATTTCGCACATGCCATTGGCATATGCCAAACCACCACACATTTGGTAACCTAACTTGCAAACCGTGCGACTACCACCAAGGAATTCCGCACATGCCATTGGCACATGCCACGCGCCACTAGCGGCCACTTGCACTCAAGATGCAACCAACACTCGAGACATCAACACAAGCGGGGATGCTTCTTTAGGGTTTTTGGTTTGGCGGTCTACAGCATCGGCGTACACTACGCTCACATTAAGAAAGCGTGAAAAAGGAATAAAGCGGTCAAAATAAAGAGGAAATAATGGTGAAAAACGTTTTCACCCATTAAACCACATCGGTTACCACCTCCTCCCATTATTTCACCCTTTTACTCTCTTCCTTCATGAGGCAGGGACGTTCAATCTCGACTTGTATAAATAGGTCTTAACTATTTCACCCCGGACAACAAGTCTCGGTCGGAAAAAAATACTACACTCTCGAAAGGCAACTTTGCAAGCTCTCCCAAAAGCTTTCATCTCTTGCAAGATTCCTAAGCTTTCACTTTCGATACAAGTCGAGATACTACTCTCCTCCAACATCTTTCTTTGCTTCCCTCCCCAAATCAACCCTTATCCTCCACTTTGTGACTAAAGCAAAGTCCCAGGCAGCCATTTCTTGGTTTAGGACGGACTTGAAGCAGATTGATCTCTCGAACCTATAAAGTGCTCACGTGCGTCTGACATTTGTTTAGGGTTTGAACCCGTTTCTCACTCACCTACCGAATTTGAAATCGGCGGAAACGATTTTTACCCATAAACGATTTTAAACCGCCAAACCAATACCCAAGAGGATCCCCCAATTTGTGTTGATGTCTCGAATGTTTTGGGAAAACATGTAGCACGTTGTTGTGGCTTGGCAAGTCAAGCTCGGGAACTTGCCAGGCTGGTGACCCGAAGGTCGAGATTTTGCATCTTGAGAGAGGGAAACCGGTGATCGTTGCACGCCTTCATTTTGGTAGCCGCGTAGTGAGGGCCAACGTGGTGGCGCGGCTAGGTTGGCATGCATCTTAGGCATGGAAAGGTTTGGCGTGTAGAAACTTTCAGGTTTCGGGCCAAAGGTTACCATGTGTCATCCAGTAACCTTGGATGGCTAGGATTTGCTCCTAGGATTGAAGGGCAGCAGTTGATTGTTGCACGCCTTCTTTTTGTTAGCCGCGTAGTGAGGGCCAACGTGGTGGCGCGGCTAGGTTGGCCTGCCGTTAGCATGGAAAGGTTTGGTGTGGCCAAACTTTGGTTTTCGGGCCAAAGGTTACCATGTGTCGTTTGGTAACCTTGGATGGCTAGGATTTGCTCCTGGGATTGAAGGGCAACCTTTGATTTTTGCACGCCTTCGGTTTGGTGGCCGTAAGAAGGCCAACAGTGTGACTATGGTGTGGTTGAGGCTTGGCATGTGGGGCCAAGGGTTCACCTTGGGCATTGCTAGCTTTGGCTAGGTGCGATTTTGTCTTGGAAAGTGGGCCAAGGGTTTTCATGGGCGTACAACGTGGCTAGGGCAAGGCAAGGGAGTTTGGCTTGGCATGATGTGACTAGCATGGCTAGGGCCAAGGCAAAGTGCGTTGGCATGGCGCGGCTAGCCCAGCTAGGTTTGGTTTGGCTTGGCATGTGGGGAAAAAGGGTTTTCCATAGGCGCATGGCGTGGCTATCTTGGGCTAGGTGCGGTTTTGGCTTGGCATGTGGGGCAAAGGGTTTGTCATGGGCGTATCAAGGCTAGGGCCAAGGAAAGGGCGTTTGGCTTGGCATGATGTGTTAGCATGGCTAGAGCCAAGGCAAAGTGCGTTTGGCATGGCTTAATGTGGGAAAAGAGGGTTTGTGGGCGGCTAGCTAGGGCCAAGGCAAGGCGTTTGTTTTGGCTTGGCATATGGGGCTAATGGTTTGCCATAGGCGCATGGGCGTGGCTAGCTTGGCTAGGTGCGGTTTGGTTTGGCATGTGGGGCCAATGGTTTTCCCATAGGCGCATGGGGTGACTAGCTTGGGATAGGTGCGGTTTTGGCTTGGCATGTGGGGCCAAGGGTTTTCCATAGGGCATGGCGTGACTAGCTTAGGCTAGGTGCGGTTTTGGCTTGGCGTGTGGGGTGGGCTTGCCATAAGCGCATGCATGGCGTGGCTAGCTTGGGCTAGGTGCGTGACCAAGCTAGGGTTTTGGGGCAAAGGTCGTTTGGTAACCTTAGATGGCTAGGGATTTGCTCCTTGGGATTGAAGAAACCGTTGATTGTTGCACGCCCTTCGTTTTGATAGACGCGTAGTGAAGGCAAGGTATGGTGGCGCGGCATGGGAGCCATGGCAAGGTGCGTTTGGCATGGCGCGGTAGGTGTGTATTGGCATGATTTGCCATTGGCACGAAGTGCTGAGCTAGCATGGATGGCATGCTTTGGCGTGATCGGTGTGGATAGCATGATTTGCCATTGGCACGAAGTGCTAGCATGGTTGGCATGCTTTAGCGCGGTCGGTGTGGTGACATGATTTGCTATTGGCAAAGAGGTGTGGCAAGCATGGTTGGCATGCTTTAGCGCGATCGGTGTGGCTAGCATGATTTTCCATTGACGCAGTGCGGCTAGCATGGTTGGCATGCTTTGGCGCGGTTGGTGTGGTGGCATGATTTTCCTTTGTACGAGGTGCGGCTAGCATGGTTGGCATGCTTTGGCGCGGTCGATGTGGGCGACATGATTTGCCGTTGGCCTGAGGGTGCGACCAGCGGTGGTTGGCATGCTTTGGCGCGGTCGGTGATGTGGCATTATTTGCCATTGCAAGAGGTGCAGCTAGCATGGTTGGCATGCTTTAGTACGGTCGGTGTGGTTGGCATGATTTACCATTGGCACGCAGGTATGGCTAGCATGTTTGGTATGCTTTAGGCTTGATCGGTGTGGGCGGCATGATTTGTTATCGACACACGTGGCAATTAGGGTTTGGCTTGTCGTAACCCTAATTTGAAAAAGATACCCCGGTAATTATTTTGTACACATTAAAGGTTTCAGAAAATGTGCCTAGTAAATGCTTGTTACTTTAAATGTTGTGACATCACTGTCTGCTAGGGTTTAGTGTTTTCCGATTTTAACCCTAAGCTAAAAACCACCATCAACAATATGACATTGACTTATTCTGTATAAAATTTCCAAATGTGTGGAAAGACTAACATCTGCTGTTAGCTGGTAATGCAATTTAGTCAATGGCATTGAGGCTGCCAATTCAACATCATCGTTGAGCCTTGAAGCTATATGCTGCAGTTTGTAATTTAATTCTGAAAATGCTTCTATATGCAAATAGATGTGAATGGTCGGCCTCTTCGGGCCAATGAGTTTACCTTCTAGTCTTAGTACCTTTAAGTTCCATCTATTGATTTCTGTTCAGAGAAGAGATGAATGAAACTGCACGCTTCTCTAGACCTTTCCAAACTAGTCCAGTGAAGGATTCACTACTGTTATTATTTGAGTACTGCTGCTGTCAATACTACTACCACTAATGTTATTAATTAAGAACAAATACATCCCCTCTTACCATAGCAGTTGCCCTAGTAACCATATGTTTATCAAGGAATCTTAGACATTTTGCGATGCTAATTGTACTTCATTACAAGAAAAGTCATGAAAACTCAACATTTTACTTGGATCAACTGAAATGTGCCCGAACATCAATTTTATGTAATTACTTAACTGACATGTCCTATTGTGCTGGCTTTATGTTGTATCCATGTTTATTTGAGATAAATGTCAAAGACAACACCACAACGTTTTCAGCTTAAAAGAGGGAAACTTCATTCAGAATTCCGATCCTCTGGTATCTTGTGCAATTCACATCTTAAGTGGAGCCTTAGTTCCATCCTCATCTACATCGTAATTCAATCTTGTCAAATCACTGAGTTTATATGTGAGAATCTATCTTCCTTGTAAAAAAAAAGAAGACAGAATATCAAAACCTTGCTCCTCATGTAAGGTATGCAAATTGTCTAAGAAAATGAAAAACGAGCCACTCTTTACAAAGACAGGCGGTATAGTCTCTGGGGCATGGGGCCTCCTCCTACTCACTGCTGTGCTGCAAACAATTGACCATTGGGATTAGCTCAGGGCATATTTTAAAATCATACAAAATATTCTTCTTTATATTGAATCAAACCCTAGGACTTGGTAGAAGTTTTACTCAAGAGAGGCTGGAGACTACCGGGAGAGCGGCGTTGAGGCTGAGGGAAAACCCGTAACGAGTTCGACTTACCGATTCCAAAATCAGATGGGGGTTTATGATCGGAGTTTTGATTTTATGTGGGAACTTCTGCACATTCCTGGGAGATCAAAGAGGAGAGATACGGATCTTTGAAATTGTTGTCATAATGACTTATCCTCTCAAGTTTATGTAGTATTACTTGTCCTTTCTTTCTTCCGGTAAGATCTGTATAATAATTGTGTTTAATTTCATTCTCTTCCATACAGAGCCGACATTCATATTTTGGTCTTTCTATGTCAATATTGCAGCTGCAACATCAGTAGTATTGTTGGCTCCTGTTGCTGCTCATCTACAGAACTTTTAAGCCGGAGAAATAAATCAATTTTGCAGTGCTACTTTTCAGAGAAAATTGCTGCTTTAGTTGAAATCTGTTGCGGGGGTGTATTCATATCTGAACTTTAGAGCTTAATTTTCAATTTTTAGAAAGATTATTCTTTGTTACTCGCTTTGACAAACATTCAGTTTAGATCTATAAATGTTGTTAGCTTTTTCTTCTTTTGATAGTCAGATTACATACATATTTTGGTGGTTGATAGAACCTTGGTAATAGAATATTATCTTCTTTGTGTATTTAGAATAAGGAGAATAATCTCCGGCTTAACTATTTGTAATTCCCAAAGATATTATGTTTTGGATATATAATCAAATCCTGGAGAACATTCTCTCCAAGGACATTATCATCGAATCCAAGATGGTATCAGCCCCTTTCTGATCCTCTTTTCTCTAAATTTTTTTTTTTAAAATAATGGCAGGTGAAAAAAGATCCATTCACCCATCTTTTGCCATCAATAACATCAAAACCCGAATTCTGTTTCTTAGATATCAAACAAAATGAATATTCCTCAAGTAGGTTTCCTTTTCGAACTTCATCTCCAAGCACCTGATTACTTTTCTCATCAATGGTTCAACAAAACCTGCGGATATTGATGCCAACACCCAAAAACAGGCTAGATGCTCTCTGTCGTCAATGGATATTCGCCACCATGACCAATGATGCTTACCGTTCTCAAGAAAGGGAAAAATGTAAAGGAGATTTGGGATAACCTTAAGACTCTTTTTCAAGACAACAAAAGCAGCCGTGTTGCACATCTCGAAAGTAAGTTTGTAAATCTTAAATTTTTAACGATTGTGCTAGTGTTGATGATTATTGCATGACATCTAAAATCACCTTGTCCCGATCGTTTGAGTGATCTTGATTTTCCGATGAGCGACAAACAACTTGTTATTCAATTGGTTTGAGACTTTAGAGAGTACAACACCGTAGCATCATTTATACAGCAGTCCATGCCCTCATTTGATGCTGCAAGATAAAGGCTTCGCAGAAGAGATACGATGAGCACAACACTCCATCTGAGAAGCTCCAACGGCCCTAAACACGCTTCTTCATCAACAGTTAAAACCGGCTCCCGTTCGCACAATTGCTCCAGCAAACGTGGTCCCAAGGCCCAGTCTGGTGACAGGCGTCATGGACCAAGCCCAGGTGCCTCTCCTACAACAAGCCCACATATCTCTACATTCCAACAGGCCCACGTCCCTCCATGCCGAGCCACCCACCGTAGTGGACACCTTTTTGGGCCGTACCACCCTGCCCCTATCCCACTCAGGCCTGGCAGACATTTGAACATCAACGTAGGCCACCCAACACCAACTTCCGCAACAAACAACATGGTCGTTCCCATGGAAGTGGTCGTGGATAAGCATACATTGCTCCTACAACTGAATCATTGCAACCAACGGACATTGCTAAGGTGTATAGCTCCATGCATCTCCAACAACTTTGATGATGCCTTCTACATGGACAGGTGCCACTTCCGCATCTTACTAGGTTCAGTTCGGATTACTTTACATAACGTTTTTCAATTCTAGCAATGTATGATCCATCTTAGTTGGCAATAACAATAGCATTCCGATTACGGGCGGTGGTACCAAGCTTATAACCCTTCCTTCTCGCACCCTTCAACTCAAAAATACTCTCGTAGTTCCCGATATCATTAACAACTTATTTTCCGTTCGTAAGTTCACTACTGATAATCGTGTTTCTGTTGAGTTTGATCCTTCTGGCTTTTCTGTGAAGGATGTGAGTTCGAGGAAGATTATCCTTCGATGTGATAGTTACGGGATCTATACCCTATCACCAACTCTGCCGTGCCACCTACAAAATCGTCCCGGTCTTCTCAATTTCCATTGATGTTTTTTGCGCTAGATATTTGGCATAGCCGCCTTGGCCACCCTGGCAAGGCCATTTAGATATCTTACGCAAAAATAATTCTATTCAGTGTAATAAGAATAATTCTTCTCAACTTTGTCATTCTTACCAAGTTAGCAAACATGTTCGATTGCCATTTTATGAATCTGATTCCATTACTTTTGCACCTTTTGATATCATACATAGCGATTTATGGACCTCTCCATTACATATAGATACCGGTTTTTGATATTATCTTATATTTCTTGATGATTTTACCAACTATCTATGGGTCTACACTTTGAAATTCAAGTCCCAAGTTTATACCAAATTTTTGGAATTTCTTTATTTCGTTCAAACTCAATTTAAACGTAAAATAAAATGTTTTCAATGTGACATGGGCCGTGAATTTTACAACTCTTCCTTCCATACCTTTGCTCGTGACAATGGTCTTGTTTTTCGTTTCTCTTACCCCCAAACTTCATCCCAAAATGGCAAGGCCAAACGCATGATACGCCGTGTCAATGATATTACCCGAACTCTTTTGTCTCACGCTTCCGTTCCCCAAAAATATTGGGTATACTCTCTTCATATGGTAGTCTATCTACATAATCTTCTACCCACCAAAGTCCTTAATTTTCACTCACCAGGTGTCTATTCTTTATCAACGACAACCAACGTATGAACATCTCTGTACCTTTGGTTGCCTTTTCTATCCTAATCTCTCATCCACAACTCCTCACAAACTTGCCCCTCGTTCCACTAGATGTGTCTTTCTTGGTTTTCCTCCCAACCATCGTGAGTACACATTGCCTTGATCTTACCACAAATAAAATAATTATCTCTCATCATGTAACTTTTGATGAAAATGTATTTCCCTTCAGAAATCTCCATCCAAATACTTCTTCTAATGACGAGTCTTACCCTTCCCATCTCATTCATCCTTCCTATAATCTATCTTACCCAATGTTGATGGTGGATTTTCATTTAAGGTTAAAATTGTAAAAGCCAGAAAACTATGCGCTGACATCTTGTAAAAGATAAAGCCATTAATAAGTGTTGTATACTCCCTCACTTAATTCACCTAGAATGGAGCATGTGGCAACAATCCCATTCTCGTGAATACATGAAATTCATCTGAAGTTGGAGCATGTAGCAACAATCCCATATACCATGTGAATTTCTAGCATTATTAATTAATGCGTTAAGCATCCTTGTATTTCCAATACTCATTATCAATACGGATGATGATCGAGTGTTGCTCTCAGTGAGCAACACGAACCTCCAAGAATTATAATGAAAACATGTACCAAATACCATCAGTTGCAACTCTCGGTGTTTTATACTAGCCCGATTGAGCATCCCGGACTAACCGTATCGTCTATCGGGATATGATCTCGATCATCCAACCTCACCAACGTGATTGGATGGCCCAAATCAATTCCATAACCCCAGCGGGTATGGAATATTCCTTGCCAGAACCAACGCAGGCCCGCATGGTCGGACTCCCAAAAATATTGGCCTAGCTTGCCAAAAACGTCCAACCAGGCGTCACGGATTAGGGTTTGCGCATATTACATGTGTCGAACAGCGACCTTAACCATCCATCTTCGCGGTATAGATGGAGGGTGTAGATGTAGATTCAAAGGGCCGAGCGTATGTCAACACAATCACGGGTGGGCTCACACATACTCCGACCAATCAGTCGGGACCAACCATGGTTGGTCATCTCGTCGAACGCCCCGAATCAAGTATGGCCTTACGGCCTTGGAACCCGAAATTAGGGTTTTTGAGCATCACGGCGTCCATCTTATCCCGGCACGAATGGAGGGTCCTGCATTAGATTAAGCAGTCCGGTCATACCAAAGCATGACCACCGTGGCCTGAATCTATCCCCTCATTCGATCGGCAAGGCATATCATGCCTGGCCATCCCAAATCGTCGCCCGAACTAGCTTGGTCACACCTCCTAAAATGCAACCGATCTCAACCACTCAACTTCAGGACGATTTGAGTGGCTTAAATCACGTTTTCATGGGATATCAGTATAGGCGTGAACACCAGCCTATCACCTACACTCCGGGCCGATCGGCCAAGACCGACCAAGAATTGGTTGTCTTGGAACGCGCGTTTGAAGATGGCACGATGTGCGGCTTTGCGCACCAAATTTCGTTGCAAATTGATCTCGACCACTCAACTTCACCGGATGAATTGAGTGGCGGATCACACTTTCACGAGACAATGAGGTATGGGCGCCTACACCGTCATGTTGTCTACACACATGCACGGCCGGCCTGTAAAAATTGTATCCCATGCTTGGTTTTCGATAAGCCGAAGAGTGATGCTTGCGCACCTCTTCAAAAACCCTTATTCTATTAACGATTGTAGATGAGTGTCTCAAAGGTCATCTCGTACGTCCAACTTCACCGGCTTTGGTTATACAACCCCTGGGTCGGGAGTTAATTGGTCGGTGAGGCGTCATCACCCGTCACTTTACCACACCATGATGAAGTACCTGCATAAAAATACACACGATACTTCACAGTATCATTTCTGAATCACTTAGTTATTCAATTTGCATTACATGCTACCTTTTGTGGGTCCCACGATCCACACATTCCAGTAGAATCAATCATGTCACAAACTGGGGGATGCAGCATGGGGTATTGGTCTGGTGGTTTACAGCGTGCAGCGTGCAATGTGTCATCACAAGAACGTGTCAGGAAGTCATGGACGGTTAGAGATGACAGGAGAAGTGGGGAAGACTGGTCGGGTAACACCAACACACAACTCCACTACTCCATCACTCCACTTCCTCCACCCACGAGAGACGTGAATAAGGCTCAAATGACTTGTATAAATAGGCTCTCCTCCCTATTTTCCAAACAGGAGAGAGAAAAGGAGAGAAACAACACAAGTCCAGATTTACAGAAACCAAGTGTTAATACAAGAACGTATTCAAACACCTGAGTGCTTGCATCAATCGTAAGCTGCTCATATTTATTTCTCACAAGTCATAAACAAGCCAACACCTTCACAATGTCAACACCTTCACAATCTCCTTCAATTTGTGACCGAAACAAGTCCGGGAACGGCCATTTCTTGGTTTAGGCGGACTTGCACATATTGACTTCTGAATCTACAAGCACTCACCGCGCAGTGCATTTGTTTAGGGTTTAGATTCATTCCTCATCCACACACCCCAAATTACTAAATCCGGCAGGAATAGTTTTCACCCGTAAGCAATTGGCGACCACAGTGGGAGGTTGATCTCTCGGTTGCAAAAAATTGAATTCTCAATTCTTCGATTTTCGTCTCATGATGTATCCTCGGGAGTCCGCAGGTGGTTCAGATATCATGGGAAGCATAGCTAGAATATTGGATGATGTCTTGGCAAATCAAGCCGGTATCACCAGAAGGCAGAGCGAGACATTTCGCCTTTTGAATGATATAGCGAAACAATTACAAGAAGGGTCGGCAAGCATCTACTCAGACAGTGCAAGAAACGCTGAATCCTTAGTCAGGAATCACACCTTTACCAGTGGAGAAGCAAAAAAGCACGTAATTACGGGAGACTCGGGGAAAGATGAACAACATGGTCCAGGACTCGAGGAAACTCCGCATAGGAAAGGATTTGGGAGTACTACAATGTACGCGGATAAAGAAAGGAGCACAGCAGCTACGGAGCCCTACTAGAAGATTTTTATCTCAAAAATCTTGTTGAAGCCCGAAAGATTGTCCAATCCGCATCGACCTTCCAAGCAATCGAAGAAATGCTTGAGGAAGGATAGATCAATCAAGAAATGCCTGAATACATAGGATAGGAGCGTTCAATTCGGTCACTCAGCAGCGACATTATGACACCTTCCACATCCTTTTACCCAGGAAAGCGATCTGCATATATGATGGCACTCGCAAATCTTCCAACTTCATCTCCAAAACGTGTTCCACATCAAAGCCATGTAGAGACATCACAGCGCCCACTAACGCAGGAAAAGCTAGACTCAAAGTACTTGCATTTCCCCTTCCCAATGAAGAAGATTTTGGAGCTACTGAGGCGTGGGTGCGAAGCGGAGGTGGAGTCGCCCCGATATGGCGTCCACCCACTGATCAAGAAGTAATGGAACCAAGGTCTGTCATTTCCTAGGTTCCTTCACCACCCCAACAGTGAATGCAACGCTTTGAAGCGCATTATTCAGGAGAAGCTTGGTTCAAGAGGGATAACTTTGAAAAATTAGTGCGAAGGATTTTCTTAGAGAGGATACTCCGGTTTGATACAAGTGAGGCTTCAAAAGAAAGTAAGTTTTATTCAACAATTTTACAAGAAAGATAGTTTAGAATTCACTGGGGACTTAACACCCCGCACGTGGAGAAAGAGGCTCAGTGATCAAACGCCATGTTTGTTTCCCTTCATACCTCCCTTTTACATGACATTTGCAATTTCATATTCTATGTGCAATCATTCATGACCAAGATGCAAATTCCATTTAACATAATCTCTTTCGGAAAAGTCGTTCACAAAACTATCTCAAAATAAACCAATTCAATTACCTATTAATTCGAAACCGGTAGTCAAATGGAACCCTCACTATCACTCAAAAAGAAAAGCATCTAAAATAAAAGACAAGTAGGTAGCTACGATCCTTCAGGGAAAGTATTTCAGCAGCAACTCGTCCTTCTTGGCAAGAGAGACTTTCATCCTTTGAAGTATAGCCTGTTTCAGCTTCAACTCCTTAGACAACTTTTCAACCTCTTATTCTTGGCGATCAACACAGTCTAAGGAAGGGACTTCATCTTGTAATTTATGGAGCTCTTAAATCCTGGAGAACCCTTTGAAGAACCAAGGAGCATTGAAGATGTACTGCGCAAACATGTCTCGATGGCACTTCCAGTCTTCAATCATCTCCTCAGAAACTGTTCGACCAGTCGTGATGCTCATCCCATGGATAGAAAATAAAGCTTCTCAGGGACGCGGTTGACCAACGCAAGACGACTTTTGAGCTTCGTGGTGGTATCAATGTTGCCATGCTTCTCCCATATAAAGTATACTACTCTTCGAACCGAGCCAAGACCTGCCCGAATCCTCCAACCAACACATGACCTGGATGAGGGATGTAAAAGGAGGGTCGAACAAAGCCCAGCTGCATCACCGGTAATTCACCAATCACAGGATCCTTGTCAGTTGCAGGAGGCCTTTCGTAAGGAGTCACCACGACAGCCTTATTGACCGGAACCTGCTCGTAACGAACTTCAAGGGGAGCCGCCTCAACTATAGCGGATGCTGCCTCTCTTATACTCCTTCCAATATCTACTTCGCTCTGGGTGCTAATTTCCATCACGACCCCGTCAACAAGATCACTTAGGGAAGCGCCTTGTCCAACCGAGCTTGCATCATCTCTGTCATGGTCTGGAAAAGAAGTGGTTTCACCAGACTTCTCATCATAAAGATCAGTGTTACCAGAATCCTGAGGATCAGTGCCGCGAGAATTCTCAACGTGAAGGCCAACGTTACCGGACTTCTCGTTCCGAATGCGCGCCAACCTTGTGAAGACATTCTCTTTCGGAATTCCCTGATTTCAAGCAAGGATCACTCTTAGAAGAATTTACTCTGGATAAATGAAGGAATCAACAGAAATAGATTTAAATACCTGCATATTGGAGGAATTGAGGATCACATAATCGCATGCTTGCCTCTTAGATCTCTCTCCTTCTTGGGGACTGCAATCCTCAGCTCTGGTCCGTTTGGCTGGAAGTGGCTTCAACCGGAAATACTTCTTCAAAACGTCGGAAGATGGCTCGCCACGGGAATCGCTTACAACATTCTCCGAAAGTACTCTGGAAAATCAAGGGTTGCCTCCTCCAAAATTCCTTGTACTTATCGGTTACCACTGGGTTTCTCCCAATAGGCCAGAAAGGAAGGCTCATCCGTTCTAAAAACATGTCAGCATTAAGAATATTCAGGAGAAATTCTTTCGGAACCCCTGATGGACGGATAAATGGGACACCCTGATCAAATCTCATTTGACGAGTGATCGCTGTCGTAAGCGACACAAATATAATTACACTTTCTTACTACTCAAAATATAAATATAGCAAGGGCAAGAAAGGATCGATCCCACAGAGAGGTCTAGGTTGTCAAATTGTTTAGGTTCCCTATAAATAACTTAGGTAGTTTTGTGATTTTATAAACTAAAAATAAAATAAAAGCAAATAAAGAAATAAGCAAACAAATAAGATAGAAGAGATATTGGTTAAGGATTTGATTTTCATTCACTAACATGCTTTTCACAATAACTAGAATTGATATTTTAATCTCAACTTTTATCAAAGACCCTAGAATACCTTGATCGCAAGAATATCCCGCAAATCTCCTTATGTCATCAACAAACACATTAAAAGATGCGAATATGAATTCTACCTAAAGGAACAACCTAACGTGTAAAAGCACTAATCAAGTTTAATTCCCTAGATGCATTAAGTTCTATGAAATCAGGCCAATCAAAGCAATTGAACGTGGAAAGCGCATCTAATTCAATTTAACAAAGGTTACGATTCACATATGATCATAAGAATATATCACTACAAACTATAATCATATTATGCTACTTGTATCCAAGGAATATCACTTTTATGTATAATAAACCCTAAACTAGCAATAGATGTGATTAGAAGTTCTACCAATTTGCAACTTGACAAAACAATCAATCAATCATAAAACAATATTTTCAAGAGAATTGCAAGCGATAATTATGAGACAAAACTAATATATTGAATCAAAGAATCATGCTTTGTGAAATCCAACTATTCCATAACCAATAATAAACTTAGGTACTCATATTCAAGGAGTTCATAACAAGAAGAAAGAGAAAATACTTCATGGTGTAAAACCCTAGAATAAAGTAAAGGAAAAAGAATTAGAAAAGATATCTTCAATTAGGTAAAAGTCCTCTCTTTTATAGCTCCACTCCTTCCAAAATTAGGTTTTGTCTTCAAAGTCCATTAGTTGGAAATTCACCCGGCCCACCATGGAGAGAAACCCGTGTAGAAATTTTGTCCCAAAACGCCGCTAGGAAAATCGGGATTGTGGCGGAATCCCCGTCTAAAGTCGCCTGGGAAAGTCACCGAGGAAAGTCATCTCGGGTGACCGGCCAAGTCAAACCCCTACCGGTCCCACGAGGTGGGGCCAGTCATCTCGGGTCGGATCGGTCAAGCGGGTCGGATCGGGTCAAGGCACCGGTCGAGGTCGGAGTCGGTCACAATCAGGACTTGAATCGTTTGAGTGAGGTGGTGGCTCGGGCCATATCCATCTTGCAGGGCCATCCGGTGTTGCACCAAGATTGCAAACCATCCACTTGTTGTCACAGGCCAGACTCTGCAGCTTCATCATTGTGCTTCAGCCAAACCCCTTGTGATGCACAATGATCACACTTCTATCCACAGCCATGAGCTGCAACATCACAAAATTGCCATTTCCATAACAAACTAGCTCACAGCCTTGTACACTCTCCACTGCGGCAATGCCGGCTCTTAAACCTTCACCCAGCATTTGCTATTCCATTCAACCCAAATCACTCACTTGTGCCACCAATTTCATGCGGTCTCATGACCCGAAATCGCATAATTCATCACCATTCCTATTACAAAGACACATAGCCTCGGACCTTCTCCTTGTACACCCGCTTTCTTTGATTCAATGCACTGGCAAGCCTAGCACCACTCAGCTCATCGCATCATAACAAGCATTACCAACTCATTCTCCATATCCAAAAGCACCGATTAATGCCCTCCGCTGCAAAACATCACCGACTATGACGGGACCACCTCCAATACACAGCCTCCACAACAAAGACTCCACCAACGGCCTCGGAAGTTCTAGCTGCTCCATAAACCTCGCAACTCGGGTTCAACCCCTCAACTCCATTACTGCCTCTCATAACTCAGCTCGCCAACATTGCCGCTCATCTACCAACACTGACCAAAATCACACTCCCTCCCGTAGCTGCGCTCCTAACTCACCGCCATACTCACGGCTCACTCTCACCAACTCAGCTCGAGTTAACCCTCTCAGCCATCTCCATCTACTTACAACTCAAATTCACGAAACCCTTTCTCACCATCTCTAAAGATTCGAAACATCATTACACAGCCTCAAAGAAATTCCATCAAAGCCTTCATATCAATGAGTTTACCCAAACCTTATTCGAGTTACCATATCTCTATCTTTCCCATCAAGACTAATCAAAACCCATTTGAATCTCGAGCTTTAACCTTCACTTTCATCGCGTACATAACAACATTCACCATTCAATCTCATATTCTTCACAATCTTGTTCTTCATCAACAACGGCGTCTTCTCGATTCAATCAAACCACCATCTTCCACCAGAGACTCGATCTTGAGAGAAACCCAAGTCTCGGTCTTACTTCAGATCCATTTTCGATCTCAAAGCAAGAAATACTCACATCTCGATTGAGCGGCCTCCATCCTTCGTCACCACCATCGTCGCCCCCTCATTATTTCCATCTCTCGATTTCTTATCTCACAAATTCAAACCCTAATCCTCTCAAAACTCGTAGTCATCCTCTCTCGATTCATCAAATGGGAAGAATGAGTATAAACACAAGTCGACCCCAATTGAGTTTTATGTGGGAATGGCTATTCGCACCCACAAAGTGCTAATGATGTGAACCCTGCAATAGCCCCATAACCTTAGTCAAGTTGTCTTTAACACTCCTCCTAAAGAGAGTTGCCCTTAACAGGTGGATGGGCTCCCAGTAGTCCCTTTGGAACAGTTCACCCTTTACCGTAATGGCTACCCCTTAACGTGCGGTGGGGTTACCAATAGCACTTGTCCGACCATTTTGTCTTTTAGCCTTCAAATTCTCGTTTTGCTTGTAACTTCTCCACACGAACTCCGTAATGACTTCGTTCTTTTAGCCGTTGGCTTCATCTTTTCGTCCTCTTCACGATGAGAAGTAGAAATCTTGTATTTGAACGAGTTCCAATTGGTCTTTTGCTCCAAATGACTCCATTGCACCTAATAAACTCAAAAGCACACATAAGATACATAATTTACAAGAAAACTTAAAAGAAAGCATAAATACTAGATATTAGATAGGTGTATTCTACACCTATCAAATTCCCCCACACTTAGACTTTTCTAGTCCTCGAGCAAATAAAACAAAACAATACTAAAACAAATACATACAACTCCGTGTCGTCGAGGCTACGGTCACTTTTAAGCATAAATAACAAGCCTTTAAACCCCAAAGGTGTCCCTAGTGGACGAGTTATAGTCCGTGAAGGTTTACTAGAGGTCTACCTACAAAACCTATATTTCAAACTCAGTCTATTCGTGACAAATCAATGAACAGATCCAAAATGACTAGGAGGAGGAGGTACCTTGAAAATTCAATTCATATATTAGTAAATAAACTCTAATTAGATAGTCAGAACAAGCCACAATACTCGGAAACTAACAAACCACAATCACAATGAAAAGATTAAGAAGATGAATATAGATGTAGATGTTGGCGAATATTCACAAGTGTTCGATGTTTCCCATATCAATAAATGTCTGAAGGTCAACTTTAAGATGAACCTAATCCTATTGGATTGAGCTGCTTGTCTTGAATGCTACATCAAATCAATTGGCATATACAAGGGAACCAAGAGTGACTTTATTCAACACAATAATATTTTATTCTCTCTTTTTTTTTATATGATTGGATCAAACTGGATCCAATTTCTCTTTTTTTTTATTTTTAGACGGCATGATTAGATCTTTTGGATCCAAGCGCATGCTTCTTGTCAGCAAGTACATGATAGTTGCCTTGGATCCTGCATTCCACGCTTGTTTAGGCGGAGACAGGGACTACGTTCACACATTCATTCCCAAGTGTCTTTTTATTAGTTTTGGTCTAATCGATCGGTCCTTTTTTTTTTTTTTCTTTTCATAAATTTTTTTTCAATTTTTTTTTTTTTTTTTTTTTAGTAACTCAACCACTCTATTTCATCCTAGCAGTAATAACACGTCGATGTTTAGTGACCCACCAAAGCACTTAGAGAACAATAGATAAATATGGAAAAATAAAAATAGAATGTGATATGGGTGATATTAGAGATATGGTAACAACTATCATGTTAATTTGTGATTTTGAGCTATATTCTTCCCTTTTAGTTAATTGGTTCCTCAACTCCTGCATTCAAAATGGTTCCATCCACTAATGGTGTCAAAAACAAACTATACAAACATATAATGCTCCCCCACACTTAAACTTCACATTGTCCTCAATGTTAAAACCGAAAGTTCTGAATTCTGACGTAACAGCAGATAAAACGCAAAAACTGTGCAAATTGGTAAGGAATTTGGAAAAACTCCATTTCACAAAAGTTGTTCACCTACGTGTTTTCTACACAGTGTCAAAATTTCACAGTGTTTTGATAAACGGTCTGACAGTTATGGTCTCTGGACTGAACTACGCGTAGTCTGAAATTTCTGAGGCAGAAAAAGGTATTCGTCATAATTCTCTTCTAAGATAGATTACGGACTCAATGAAATTAAACATAAGGATGCAAATATGATATAAAAACAGTAAAAAATAAATAAACCAAAGCAAAAAAATAAAATGCAAAAGGATAAGAGATACAAAACCGGTGGGTTGCCTCCCACTCAGCCGCTTGTTTTAAAGTCGACGGCCCGACTTAGCTTCTCGTAAGATTCATTCCCCATACACCAATAATCTGAAAAGTTGGGGATCCGTCCATAGAACCTGTTTGCAAACACTAGCTTCACACAAATATTAGTAACATAAAGCAAAAGTAAAGCTATGAACCGATAAAAGCTTCCCCACACTTATTCTTGTCCACACTTGGAAAGTGTATAAAGAATATAAAAGTCGGGTACCTCCACGGTTTCTCGGTTCCATAACCTGCATAGTATGAGAATCAAGTGTCTCTAATGGCGGAAAACGAGAAACAAAGTCATTCAACAATATTCTCGAAGCACATACATTCAAACCAATAAGAGGTAAAGGAGAAGAAATATTAGGCAAAGGGTTAGATAAACCTTGCACAATCTCTTGTATTACGGAATCCTCTTCATCTTTGAAAAACTCAAGTGAATTATTCACCTCTTTTATATCATGGTCCTCATTAAACCTTGCACACCATTCTTCGTCCGTTTCTGCCTTAACCAAAGTCTCAACATAAACATCATCATTACAATCCTTTGCACGCTCAATTGGGTCTTCCTAATATTGGTTATAACGGTCTCATTCTCAACATATTCCTCCTTTTTGTTGTAAGGCACACACTCTTTGCGGATCGAATTTTATCATAAGAAACTTTTTAGAACACTCGAAAATGCATCATCCTCAAGCTCCACCCTTTGAATAGGCTCTTGATCATTATTAAGATCAATGCTTGAGTAATCTACACAAGTGTCGACATATTCCTCTTCATCTTCATCTTGATCCCAAAAAGACTCCTCGGTGATGTCACCATGAGTTGTTTCAAACAATGTATCATAATCACCGTCACTATCATAGTCAACATAAGATTGTTCCTCGTTGAATTTAGTGTTGTTAATCTCTAACTCATCCTTTTGAATAGGTGAATGATCATTATTAAGATCAAGAGTTGAGTTAACTACACAATTATCCACGAAAGTGCCCAAGGATTAAGCCTTTTTCAACATTAGCATCAATCAAATATTCATCACAAACCATATGCACATTAGAATTATCCATATCTTCCTTATATTGATCAATACTTCTTAGCAAGATAGTCATACCTTCAAGAAGTTCTTGGAGTTGCTCGTTTGTAGTCTCTTTTGCTTTTGAAATTCCTCTTGTAAAAAAGTTGGAAACTTTATCTATAAAATTAGAGACTTTTTGTTCAAGAGCATAAGAATCCTCCCCATCCTTGTTGTTGTTCACACACATACTCACCATAAGGTTGTTGAGGAAAACCACAAGGTTCCATGGAATATTGGTCATAACCAATGAATTGGTTTTGATTATACCCATGGAATTGGTAGTTATCATATTGTTGAGGTTGTTGAAAACCGTATCCATTGTTCCAATATGTCAGATCCATAGAAATAGCACCGAAATAAGATTCTCAAACCAAGGTTAGAAACCCGAGAAAATAAGAAAAAAATAAACAAAACTAAATACAAAAATAAGAAACCAAAAACAATTAACAACCACTTGCCTCCCAAGCAACGGCGCAAAATTTGATCGCTGTCGTAAGCGACACAAATATAATTACACTTTCTTACTACTCAAAATATAAATATAGCAAGGGCAAGAAAGGATCGATCCTACTGAGAGGTCTAGGTTGTCAAATTGTTTAGGTTCCCCTATAAATAACACCGGTAGTTTTGTGATTTTATAAACTAAAAATAAAATAAAAGCAAATAAAGAAATAAGCAAACAAATAAGATAGAAGAGATATTGGTTAAGGATTTCGTTTTCATTCACTAACATGCTTTTCACAATAACTAGAATTGATATTTTAATCTCAACTTTTATCAAAGACCCTAGAATACCTTGATCGCAAGAATATCCCAAATCTCCTTATGTCATCAACAAACACATTAAAAGATGCGAATATGAATTCTACCTAAAGGAACAACCTAACGTGTAAAAGCACTAATCAAGTTTAATTCCCTAGATGCATTAAGTTCTATGAAATCAGGCCAATCAAAGCAATTCGTGGAAAGCGCACTAATTCAATTTAACAAAGGTTACGATTCACATATGATCATAAGAATATATCACTACAAACTATAATCATATTATGCTACTTGTATCAAGGAATATCACTTATGATAATAAACCCTAAACTAGCAATAGATGTGATTAGAAGTTCTACCAATTTGCAACTTGACAAAACAATCAATCAATCATAAAACAATATTTTCAGAGAATTGCAAACGATAATTATGAGACAAAACTAATATATTGAATCAAAGAATCATGCTTTGTGAAATCCAACTATTCCATAACCAATAATAAACTTAGGTACTCATATTCAAGGAGTTCATCACAAGAAGAAAGAGAAAAGACTTCATGGTGTAAAACCCTAGAATAAAAGTAAAGGAAAAAAGAATTAGAAAAAGATATCTTCAATTAGGTAAAAGTCCTCTCTTTTATAGCTCCACTCCTTCCAAAATTAGGTTTTGTCTTCAAAGTCCATTAGTTGGAAATTCACCCTACCACCATGGAGAGTAAAACCCGTGTGAAATTTTGTCCCAAAAACGCGGCAGGCGGGATTGTGGCCGGAATCCCGAATCCTTGGGAAAGTCAGTCGTCTGGTGGCCAGGCCAGAGTCGAACCGGCCCACCCAGGGTCACCAGTCCACAGTTCTTGCACAGGCCAGAACAGTGTAGCACAATCATTGTGCTTCAGCTGGGAATCCAGCCATGATGGCTCTGCAATCTGAGCTTACTGGCAGCATCAACTGAAACTTCTCAGCCATCTTGGCAGCAGCACAACAACAGTGCCATCTCTGTCTGCACCATCTCAATCTCAGTCTCAGCTGCTTCTTGCATTGTAATTCCATGACTCGTGTTTCTCGAGCTTTCCTCCATCTCTGCCTGCTCATAACTGCACAAATGAAATTCAGTTGCGACTCCTTCTATCAGTTCATCGTCTTTCCAAGCCATTGCACAGCAGCATCACAGCTCCTAATTCACCTGCAACACCCTGCAACCCCAGGGCATTCTTTCCCTGCAACAGCCGCAACACAACCAGCCCAGGCCATTCACTCCATCCTTGCACTGTCACAACTCTTGCCTGAGCTCACAGCATTCATCTCCTCAGAGCCACCTGAGCATTACAGCTCATAACTGGTTCCACCAGTCCCTGCAAAATTGCACTCTGTCACATCCTACAGCTTCATCAGGCCACCAGAAATTCTAGCCATATCCATCACCACAGACCCATTGCACCACCAGACCTAACTTCACCACAGCAAACCACCTGAAGCTTCTTCTCTGCCAGTCTTGAAACCCTTCCATCACTGCAATTCCATCTCCCTGTAGCTCAAGTCCACCACAGCATTTCCATCTCATTCTATTAGCTTCGCAGCAGCTCAGCCAGTCCACCATTGCAGCTCGGCACATCATTTCACACTTCTGCAGCACACTTCAGCTAATTGCATTAGTTCCCTTCATACCAGCACCAGTTCTGCCTCAAATTCAGGCCATTGGTCCATACTCGACTTCCAGTTCTGGTACCTGCTACCTGCTCGCATGAGCTTTAACCGTGCAAACCGCTGCCATTTCATTCCAGCGCCCTCTTAGCACCATTCTCTCAATTGCAACAACAAACCCATTCAAGCCAATAGCAATCAACACCTTATTTCAGCTCCAAATACAATTGTCAGGCTCAGTTTCCAACAGATTTGATCCTCTCAGGCCAACTCTCTCTGGCCAATAGCCTCAGTTCTCAATCAACTCAAGCCTGCAATTCAGTTCTACACAGCTGCAACTACCATCACTTCAACCCACCGACAGCATCACCAGCCTGCAACTCTGCCATTAACAAAATCAATGCCTTGAATCCAACATCTCCAGCTCAGTTACGTCCTAGCTCCCTTGACTGCAATTGTCACAGTCACAGCCAACTCAATACACACTGCATTTGTTGCCATTCCATCCGAGTCTAGCACAATCTTCCTCGCTGCCACTTCAAACCCAGACCTCATGAACTCAGCTACTAAACAACTAATTCTGCATAAAACCCATCAAACCAATGGCTGAATCGACTGCAAATCTCGACTAATTCATTTCTCATCAGAAGACTAATCAAAACCCATTTGAATCTCGACTTTAACCTTCACTTTCATCGCCAGTACATAACAACAATTCACCATCTGAATCTCATATTCTTCACAATCTTGTTCTTCATCAACAACGGCGTCTTCTCGATTCAATCAAACCACCATCTTCCACCAGAGACTCGATCTTGAGAGAAACCCAAGTCTCAATTCTTACTTCAGATCCAATTTCTCGATCTCAAAGCAGCAAATACTCACATCTCAGATTGAGCAGCCTCCATCCTTCGTCACCACCATCGTCAGCTCTCATTGTTTCCATCTCTCGATTTCTTATCTCACAAATTCAAACCCTAATCCTCTCAAAACTCAGAGTCATCCTCTCTCGATTCATCAAATGGGAAGAATGAGTATAAACACAGTCGACCCCAATTGAGTTTTATGTGGGAATGGCTATTCGCACCCACAGTGCTAATGATGTGAACCCCAGAATAGCCCCATAACCTTAGCTGGTTGTCTTTAACACTCCTCCTAAAGAGAGTTGCCCCTTAACAGGTGGATGGGCTCCCAGTAGTAGTCCCTTTGGAACAGTTCACCCCTTAACAGAATGGCTACCCCTTAACGTACAGTGGGGTTACCAATAGCACTTGTCCGACCATTTTGCTCTTTTAGCCTTCAAATTCTCGTTTTGCTTGTAACTTCTCCACACGAACTCAGAATGACTTCGTTCTTTCGCCGTTGGCTTCGTCTTTTCGTCCTCTTAACGATGAGAAGTAGAAATCTTGTATTTGAACGAGTTCCAATTGGTCTTTTTGCTCCAAATGACTCCATTGCACCTAATAAACTCAAAAGCACACATAAGATACATAATTTACAAGAAAACTCGCAAAGAAAGCATAAATACTAGATATTAAATACGGTGTATTCTACACCTATCATGAACTCGAGATAGACTAGATACAAAGTCTTGATGGCAATCACAGTGGAGGTATTTGTAGTTGCGGGAAATCCTACACTACACCCCTCACAAGAATCTATACAATCAAATCATTTTAGGATGAAAAATTATGATTTTTATTGATTAAACTCTTAAAATGTTTACAAGATGAAATGAAAATCAGTTAAAGAATTACAATCACTCTAAACTTTCTCTCTCTTAATGACTTGCCCAACACTCGAAAAAATATCTCCCTTCCAATAAGGCCCGCTCGCTCTTTATATAGGATATTACATAATGGATGACGAGCTAAGCTCGTCCTTTATTTTCGGGAATAACTTGCGAAATATCGCAAGTGTACAAATATATAATCTCGCAACTCTCCTAGATCTCGCTAGGTCTTCATATCTTTCTCGTGTTTTGGTCGTGCGTCATTCATTGCGTCATTTATATTACTCATCTCGTGACACCTTCGCAATGTCGTCGCTTGTTGATCTCGCAAGGTACTGATGTCGCGATATTCTGATCCTACATCTTGCCTCTTCTCATGTCTTCTCTGCGAAGAAGAGAATGTCATGAGAATTAGTATTTCTGAAATGCCGCAACTGTTCATCTTTATCTGTTTTTGATATGATCCCGTACTTTTACACAGAATTATTACACGTGTTTCTTCTTCCACTCTTTTCTTGACACGTTTCTTTCAACCGTTTTTTCTTGACCATTCACGTCTCCTTTCGCATTAAATGCATTTATCTTCTCGAGAACTCTTCTCTATATATAGTTTTCTCACCCTCCTCTCCTTCTTTTTACTTTCTCTCGCAATTTTTCTTCGATTCTCCTCCTCCGCAATTTACGTTTCGCTCACGTAAATCTTCCTTTTCTTCTTTGTCTTGATCTTCAACTTTCTATTCATTCCCATATTCTGAGAATGGATCCATTTGGTCGTAAATACGAAGCCCTTTTGAGTGAGACTCAAAAGAATTTACAAGAAAAGGGTTTCACTTTATCCACTATTCCCAATCAAGAATCTTTATCTATTCTCTCTGCAAAATTGTTTACTGATCATCATTGTGATGATCAGAAAATCATAATTTCGCTAGGTCAGCTCCTCGCAGGTCTTCCCATTTCTCTCTACAATCCCGAATTGCCCTTGTTCTATGAAATTCTTGCTCATGAGAAGTTCTCGCGAGCTATCTATCAATTAAGTGGGGATTGCATCCGTTTAATGCTTGAATTCGCCAATCGTAGGCTGGTAAGGGATCTCTATATCCCGATACGATCAGAGATCCTAAATTCGCAAACTTAGAGATAGTTGTTGAAAAGTATTCGATAGAAAACTTTTTGAAAATTATGAAGTTATAAATATGAAGAACGATAGGTCTCATTTGGGGTGCACGGTTGAAAAGAAAAGAGAACATCCGCAGCGACAAGATACTCATGCAAGATATCGATTGACACTCGGCAAGAACAATGTTCCTCGCCATTCCAAAGATGACAAGTGGTGCGTCTTTCCGCTATTTTTGAGCGGACCTTACATTTCAGACCCCATGTACTCCTGCGCGAATCTCGCAAATTATCATCCCTGGGTATTTGATTGGCCCAGGAAAGCAAAAGAGGTATATTTCCTAACTTTCACTCACTTTGCAATCTTCATTTCCTCTTATATCTAATCTTGCGAAATTTTTAGATCATCAAATTAAGAAGAAATTCTGAAAGGAATCCATAGCGTAGTATCAGGCGGTACTCTGCTCAATCACGTGATGAAGTACGAAATACTTTCTTTTGCTATTTTTAACAATATTGTTTCCCTGTTTCTTATCTTTATTCGTGTATGAAGATTGGTATTGAGAGTTGCCGGAGAAGGAGAAACTTCTGAAGCTGCGAAGGCCAAAGGAAAGGGTAAAGATCCTCTTCGCAAGGGGAAATCCATTGCTCCACTTTCTAAAAACGGAAGATTCACTCTTCTTCTCGCTCAAATCCTCTATCCAACTGAGGTTACGATGAGGATGATGACGATGTTGATATTTCTTTCGCGAAGGAGGATCATCCTACCGAATCCCCTATGACGCCTTCTGTCTAATATCTTTCGGATTCCATGCAAGGAATTGGAGATGATCGCTTTTCTAATACATGCGAAGCTCTCGCGAACATCTGTGATGCTTCCTTGCTAGAGGGTAATGATTCTCTTGTGGGGTTTCCGGATCGTTGACTCCTAGCTTCTTAAATGCACTTGGTGCCTTGGTACGTCTACGTCCGTATTTCTTTATTTCATCATAATTTTGATTTTAAATCATATCTTGATAATCTCTTTATCTTTCTTTGTGATGCTGGGAGAGCTTCCTTTGTTGTTGCCTCGGATCTTGAGAAAAGGCGCAACATTCTTGAAAAGAAATATCTTCGACTTAGCAAGAAGAATGAAGAGTTAGAAAGTGACGCTGCGGTTCTTCGCGAAAAGACTCAACAACTAGAAGTCGAATCTTCCACACGAAGAATAAAATATCTAGCCTTCAAAGTGCTAATCTGACAACTCTATGGTATAAGATTCTTCTTTTTTCTTGCTTTACTCGTCATTTATTTTCTTTATCCGACATATCATTTTCATGCAGACATTTATAATCTCTCCGATGAAGCCATTCTTCTTCACTCATTTCCCGAGCTTATAGATAGTGATGCTCTTCTTGCTCATCTCAACGAATCTTTAAACAGCTTCTTCAAATAACGAAATTATATCTCTTCCACTAAACGAACTTCAAACCAAATTTCACCTCTTGGAAATTGATCATAGATCTAGTTTAGGTTTAGCCAACCGATTTAAATGTTTATACTTAGTTCGCACGAGAAAACTAATATTTTAAGGAAGAAAATTAGTAACCTTATAGATGACAAAGATCGCATTGCTAATCAAGGCGCCCAAACGTTAGCGAAATTTCAAAAAATCTTCTTGAAGTCCAAATTGAACAGGATGAATCTCTTCACAAAATGCTATACTTAAGGAGAGGGAGAATCAAACTGGTTCTCTTCTTCTCATAAATAGTGACGATGAATTCAGCTTGGTTACTTGAAAGTTCTAGATAATGCCGGAAATAACTTAGAGTGTTAACGTTAGCCTTCACGCTCGATCATATCGCCTTGGTTAAAGATATGATTTTCGACGAGAAGGTTGTTAATCATGCTCTTCTTTACTTTACCGCTTCTTTTTGTGAAATTTCTATTAAGTTACTTGATTCATTGTCATATGTTCACAAAAGTCGAGAAGAGGTTTCGGATAAGAATTAAAGAACTTGAATCGAGAAAGAACAACTTGCAAAGGACTTTCTCTGCTAATGACAAGTATTCGAAGTTGAAGAAGCAACTCGCAAACTATCGTAGCGAATTTCAAGAATGATGTTGTCCGTTCGCGAATCAAACTATTAGGACAGCTTGCGATGACCACAGATCTTCTCTTTCTTCATATCCTTGTATTCTTGATGAGATTCCTAAAATATGCCTTCCTTGGATGTCTCTCGATAGTGATGCTAGCGAAGAAGAGGAGTCCGATGAAGAGTTCGATGAAAAGAAGAATGAACTAAGAAATAGCTCCATTTTCTTCTTTCTCTTCTTGTAATATCTCGTACATTTATCCTTTTAGTCTTCCATTTTTGTAACTTCTTACCGTAAATATCTTGGATCTTCAAATACAAGTTCTACTTTGTTGTCTTTTCCTGCACATGTTAAAAGAACAATTCTTTCTTGCAATACTGCTTAATCAATATTATGAGTGCGTGAATCTATCATATGAAATAAATAACAAGTTTATATCCTATTCATTCCCATATTTGCCTCTGTTATTTGTTTTCAAATGAGAGATTTAGTCGAGAACCTTTAAGTAATAATATACCTCAGTTTCAGAATCGTTGTTCTGCTAAGTCTTCGTAAGCAAATTTTTCTGGTTGTTTCCATGTATATACTCGCAAACTTATTTGTTTGCATATAATCATTTTCGCAAGCTTATTTGCTTACTCATTTTCTTGTGTGGTCTTATTTTGCTTTCCTAGTTAAAGGTCTTATTGCGCCACTCTCGTCATTATCGACAAAATCGCAGGACGTCTTTACATTTTCATGTAATGACCCATTGACCCTATTGATCTTGCCTTATCATTTCTTTAGTATTGTTGCCTCTCGTAGGATAATTTTATTGCGACAATATGATAGGCCTAAACTTTCTTACGAAAATAAAGCCCCATGACATTGCCGTCTTGCGACGAAATCGCAGGACGTCCCTACACTTTCATGTAAAGACCCATTAATCTCTGCCTTATCCTCACGTTAGTATTATTACCTCTTCGAGATCATCGCACAAATATGACAAACCTAAATTTTCTTGCGAAAATAAAGCCT